>CABEGB010001371.1:0-82375 GCA_901521435.1 Crematogaster levior
CAGCGTAGAACAAATGAGAATCTGGTATTCAAGAAAAATCATTTTTAGGGCCTTCTCTGAACAGTATAATCCACCCCTTCGATGCTTTTTCCCACATAGAGATCTATCAACGAAAGAAATCATGTTGATAATCGAACGATCTTTATTACCGATAAAATCTTAACTGTTAAAAATTGGCATCTTGAGACATTAAGTTTAGATAAATACTCGGTAATCAGATTTTTAAAAATCTTAAGGTAACGTTACTTTAAACAGAAAATTTTAGAGAACCGGTCTGTCCAATTTCGATATCTCGGTAATCAAAGCTAAAGAATTTCATCCAAAGGCAACATTTATTTTAAACAAAAGGTATCGAACGTATGCTTTGGTTTTCAAAAGAAAATCGTCACCCGTAGAAAGTATTTGCAGCTAATGATGTCTCTGTATTAATCTTGTCGCGTAACATTCCTCTTCGGCGAGACCATGACAATCAGAAGGACAAATGCTTCCGACACGTCCGCGCAACTTGATACTCAAGCCTACGTCGGTTTATCGGTATTAGCGTTCGGTTATCACTTCATCACGCAGCTTTCCTTGAACTCCAGCCACACATAGGCCAATGATATGACGATCATAATTAATAATTAACGAAAATAACGGCAAGGAGAAATGCCTGCGAGACAGGAATCGGCGAAGCGTGCACCGATAACTGAAAGGAGGATTCACTGACGGCTAATTAGCAGTTCATCAAGTTGGATCAATAAGCCGACAATTTGTTTGCAGAAGCAACACGCGACAGTGTTTCTTTTACTTTAATTTCTTGGTGGTGATGTTGGTTTACTTTTTCTGCACTGCATTTCGCCGCGGCAGAGTTTATTAAAGAGATCTCTCTGTTAGTTGCACAATTAATTAAACTCTGCTAATGAAATCTTGATACGGCAAGTTGTATTTATGTTATGAAACTAGTATTTACTTGCTTAAAGGTATCCATTAACACAATATGGTTAAATTTATATATAATATGATATAATGCAATTCGTAGAAATATACAATAAATTAAACGAAAAATTTTCAACTGCACAATTTTGAAAATACTAACCTAAAGGGTACTTTTGTGAAGAGTATGTCCATGAAAAAGAATTACATGATATTTGCAACGTGCAGGTTATATGGAATATACAAGTAGCAGAACATATAGCAACTTCATTAATTAACCCAGAATCCCTAGAACCACATCCATTGGGATGTGATCTCAATGATCTATACATTTCAAACGTGTCCAATCCATGGCACGCTGCCCTGTCTTTAACCAGGACAGCAGAAGCATAAATTAACCATGCGACGTCTCCTTACACACATAAAACTGAGAGGCAGTGAAGCGAAATTCAATTATGATCGAAGGACCAGGGTGCTCATAGCATTCACAGACATCTCTACCGAAGAAAGTTATTGCGACAATTTAGATTACCAACATTAATATTGGTCATTGATCCCAAATGCCATCCCTAAAATCAGCAGGTATTAGCTGTGGAATACATATATATATATTTGTTTTTGCTTAACAATAATAGCCAATGATCACGTATTGCGTCATGAACAAAAATTCAGCTGACAGCGATATAATTTCGACAACTTCTCCTGATAGCAAGTTGAAGTGCAGAAAGATAAAAATTTGAAAGAATGAAAAAGTTGCGCTATCTGTGAAAACCGATATACGAACCGCAAGACGCAAGACAGGTTCGTTCTTAATCTGTAACAATGATACCAAAATCGGTAATCCACTTTATCAGGCAAATTACGATAATTATTATATAAATATGTCAGGTTTATTCTGCCTGTGCTTCTCGGGCACAGAAACTTAGTTCGAAGTTGGGTGACACGAGAATTGTCTCTGAAGGTCTCGCGTCTCGTCCCACGACAAGTGAGGTCTCCTTAGCACTCTTAATGGCATGCGTTACGCTCATCCAGAGCGATAAAGTTGGGGGAGGCATTTCACGACCTTTCCACGTCTTGATCAACTTTCGATAACAGGGCAACCCATAAAATTGTTATAATTTGAATTTAGAGGGGGAAGGCAGTTTTGCAATTCTAAGTTCAGAGACAATTGCGATTTCCTAAGACGTTGATTAAATTCTTCAAGACTGCACAGATCGAACTTAAATTTGCAAAAACTCGCTCTAAATCCATCATATTCATTACCCCCACTGAGCTGAACCAAACACAACAGGCGTATCTGTTATATTAAATATCAGACAAACGGCATAAAAATTCATCGAATATTTAAATATACTCTTTTATATATATATATATATATATATATATATAATCTCTCTTTCTCTGTGAAATATTATCTAATTTATATATAAATATCGTGGTTTATTACAGTATTATTCTGTTATAGTGGTTCCTGTTTCATTGATACCTTTGCGTTATATTATATATTTTGTGTTCCACACAATTACACACACGCACGCACGCACACCTATTGCTGGAAAAATATGATATTAACAATCAAGTGTATCATTTGAATAATAATATGTACTAAATAGAGATAATTATTGCATTGTATATGAAACTTAGCCATTAAATTATTAATAATTAGCAAAACAATGATGCCATTGATGGAGGTTAATACCAATTTCATATTACATAAGTTCATACAAATAGTCAATTCACGTTTATCTCATGTCAAAATTATTCATCCGAGATGAAGGGTTAGCACTGACCACCGACTAACGACCTGGTGTAACATCAAAATCAAATTTTTGGGTACCGAACGCGTTTTGCATATATTAAATAAATCATCTCGAGAATATAGGCTTGAAGATTGACACATGTTAAAATATTATTCTAAAAATGACATTAACTATACATTAATGTGGAAATCGATAACATATAATGAAATTAAAGCCTTACCTTTACGAGAAGATTTGTAGAAGAAATTAGAAACATAAAAATTTTCTTTTCGTTATTTTACATACTAGTATTTAAATTTATTTTGTTAATAAATATTTAAATTTATTTAAAAGATAATTTCTTTGTGGACTGTTATTCTTGATTCATTCTTCTTGTTTCATTCTACTATCATAATTTTATTATTATCATTTCTGCGTCACACAATGTTTCTGTGGCCAAGTCTTCAGAGTCTTTTCTTTTCTTTCTCTCTTTTGCAACACAATGATTGTTAATTTAGCTGATTGAAAGTAATGTCGCGTCGAAGCAACTTGATTTAAGCCGCCCCTAAGTAAATGAGCTTTGAAAATCAAATCCTATTATGGTTGTTAAAGGGTTAAATCGAACTCTCACGCGGCAATACCGATGACGAAGCGTATCGTGCAAAGGGGACATCAAACGAAGTCAGCTTTTCACGATAGAAGCTATATTGTATCAGAAGATCATTATGCACCCATATAATAGAAAAATTGTCCTTGCATTGTACAATCCGAGAAGAATGAGGGACACGTGGTGGAGTCTCGTGGACTTCAGTCTTTCTCTGTTGTCTTTCTCTTTGAAAGCCGCCTCCTTCTTCTATCTTCTCTTTTTCCTACTTTGTATTTCTGGTCCCGGAGAAGCACTTAAGCCAAACTTAATTTCTTAGTAGGAGAACTTGCACAGATACATAGGATTACAACCTTATATATATATATATATATATATATATATATATATGTATAAAATTATATACATATAACACATATATGTATTTGTACACCTAAACATTTAATTTTTCCAAGCTTCAATATTAGTAAATTTCATATTTAATAGTTACTAAGCTTCATATATTTAATTTTCATATTATATATTTGTATGTTTTGAACTTATATGATGGTGATTTATTATTTTTAGTATTTATCGTAGTTTTACATGAGATTTCGAAAATACACTTTAATGGTATCATCACTTAATATATGATATCTAAATATTATAATTAGATAATAAATTGTCTGGAAAACAGACATAATTCATTTATAGCTAACATGTAGCATTTGTTAAACAAATTAGTCCAGAATTAATCAGTTTATCCTAAATATACAATGAAACCACTTTTTCCAATACATTGTGTGAAAAGAAAACGGAACATATTGCGTTGAATCAATCGTTTTGAAAGGTTTTGGTTCAAAAATGCTTATATTTCTCGGTAAATACAAGAAACGCAACCAACGTATTCTGCAGTACAATCAATTAATATTTTTATTCTACAGCATCCCACCAGAAATGTTCCTGTGCCAATGGTTGAAATCGTTATTCGATTTGTATTCGACTGTAGTTTACAAATTTGTGTATGCACAATTACATCTATGTGTGTATGCACAAATGTGAATTTATATAAAGAAAGTCATTTCCATCCATGATCATTTGCCCTTTCCAAAACAAATGCTTCGTTTATCATGATCATTTGCCCTTTCCAAAACAAATGCTTCGTTTATTTACTATTTACTTGGCGATGATTAAGTGCTCTCTCTGTTTTTCCTCTTTATCCCTCCGAAATCGAAGATATTAGACTTTCTTCGTATCTATCCCTCTTTCTCTCTCTCTCTTTCTCTTTTTTTTTTTTTTTCTCTATCTCCCGTTATTTCCCCCCGTTACCCGCGAACTGAGCGCGATTGTGTAGCACGCGAGCCGATGCGCCGTCGACGGAGCAAACAGGTGTTCCCGCGTGGAATGCGCGACCGCATACTGACGCCGCGACGTCGACATGCGGCAACGGGTCAGTTCTCACCCCTTCAGGGACTCCCCCGTTACGATCCCCGGCCTCCCTTCGGCGCGCGTGTCCGCAAGCCCAAGAGCGCATCGACGATGACGCGCCGTAAACGCTCGCGGACTTCGTTCTGAGTTGGGAAAACGAGAACGTCTGCATCGGTTAACGTGCAGATATCGTAATGCTCGCTTCTACAATTTATTGTTCGCATACTTTCAAAAATTGAGGAAGTTATAAAAATTCGTCCACATATAATAGCTCATATAATTTTAATTCTTCTAGCTCGAGAGTCGGATTATTCTCTGAGCGAGAATATGGCGGTATACAATATTGCTCTCGAACTGTAAATGACTTTAAATAAATTTTTGGTAGCACATATGATAAAAACTAAATAATTAATAAATAATTTTAAGCTTTGCATTAAGAGAATTTTGTTCAAAGATTTAAATATTTTATTTATAAAAATTTATTAAATATTAAAAATGAAACATTTAGTAAGGAAAATGATACGAGAAACCTACGATCGCACGAAGCTAGCCGACAAAATATCATATGAATTATGTCATGCAACGGATGAATTCGAAGTGGCGAAAGAAATTTGTAAATCACGCGGCAAGCTTCATTACGTTAATTACGATTCTAGGAATTCTTGAGAACTTCTTAAAATTATTAAATGTACACATATATTGATCTTTTAACAATAATCACATAAAATTTTTTACAAATAGATATGAAGATATTAATAAATAGCATTACTAAAATCATATATATATTTTATATATATCTCAAATAGCCCAGAGAATTAAGAAAAAAAGAATTCTCTTTGAATTCCTGAATTATAAGAGAGAAGACATAAATTCGTTTTCCACCCTACTCCTGTTCTAAAAACATTCTTAAGAGAATTCACTTTTTATGTCACGAATTCTCAGCTTTTTTTCGGATACAAAAGAAATTCTTTTTATACATTATAAAAATTTGCAATAAAAGAAAGAGTGACCCCAAAAAAGGTGGTTTTTTCGCCCCTTTTTGGTCCCTCGATTTTGGGATTGAACTGTGTGCCAAATGATACCTTACAATAAGACATTAATCACAGAGAAGTTTCAAGTTGAGGTGACAATTGTTATCAGAGCTAGGGGAAGGTCAAAGTTCACTGACGTACTATCTTTTTTGTTTCAAAGCAATTCAATTTAAGAATTTCAAGCGAAATGGATAATTGTAAAAGAGTTACCCCAACGTTTTTTAGGTCTCTGAATACCAATCTGAAATTAGATTTAAAAAATTCAAAGTAGCTGACTCAATATAGCGAACTCTGCATATGAAATGTTTTATTTTTCAATAAATTCAGTCAAATAACTTGAAGCT
Organism: Crematogaster levior; assembly: GCA_901521435.1. Taxonomy (NCBI): domain Eukaryota; kingdom Metazoa; phylum Arthropoda; class Insecta; order Hymenoptera; family Formicidae; genus Crematogaster; species Crematogaster levior. The sequence continues at coordinate 6,041 of CABEGB010001371.1, forward strand.
ACATATCTTGGAGTTTTTTAGATGGCTATTAATGAATTTTAAATCAAATATTCAAAATTCAATTTAATATGGTGAGCTGTGCACAAAAAAATGAATTTTTTCATGCATATGTTATTAAATATCTTTTAATTTATGAGGGTTACTCTAAAAAGTTATTCTTTTCTTATACTTTTTCCTTATTTTATTTTCCTTATTTTATTTTATTTATAAAAAACCATATTTTTGTACTCATTGATAAAGTTAAAACAGGACGAAATTCAATTACAGAGTACTATTGTACATGTGAAAGTGGCGCGCGAACTGTCGGATGTTGCAGCCACATAATGACCATCGTATGGTTTCTTGGATATGGTCAATATCATGGAGTACATATACCCAATCCTAATATATGTAATATATCCATAACGATTCCAAAAAAACAAAATCGAGAAAGATAAGTCTCAATATATTTTTCCATTAGGAATAGATTTACAAAATCACCAAGATAAATGATGTTGATTTCTTAAAATAAATTGCATTGAAAAAATCAATATTTTCAGGTATTTGGCCGCATTGAATTGGCCATTTTGAATTTTGGATATCTGATCTAAAATTGATTAACAGCTATCCAAAACCCAGGATATGTAGCTTTAAGTTATTTGACTGAATTTATTGAAAAATAAACCATTTCGTATGCAGAGTTCGCCATATTGAGTCAGTCATTTTGAATTTTTAAAATCTAATTTCAGATTGGTATTCAGAGACCTAAAAAACGTTGGGGTAACTCTTTTACAATTATCCATTTCGCTTGAAATTCTTAAATTGAATTGCTTTGAAGCAAAAAAAATAGTGTCAGTGAACTTTGACCCCCCCCCCCCCAACTCTGATAACAATTGTCACCTCAACTTGAAACTTCTCTGTGATTAATGTCTTATTGTAAGGTATCATTTGGCACACAGTTCAATTCCAAAATCGAGGAACCAAAAAGGGGCGATTTTTTGGGTCACTCTTTCTTTTGAGTTTATTTTGAACAGATTACGCTAAATCATAAAAAATTTAAAAAACTTTATTTTTTTTTAATTCACAACGATCACCTGCTATTTGGGTATATATTAAATTAAACACATTGCGATTTATTCTAACAATTCTTAGCATTTCTTTTTGTTTATACACGCATGTATATGTTTTCTCTAAACTATCAAGTTGTCAGAATGTCTTTTTATATTTTATGTAAGAGGGAAACAATTGTTTTTTATGAAAAGCGTTTTTATTGATAGAGGACGATGTTGACGATGGTTCCATGAGCTACCTTGAAATCTACCTTCGAGCTGCCGAGTGGTAATATCTGGGGTTTCTTTACTCTGCTTTAACTCTGCTTCGCAAGCGCTCTTTGTCGATGATCGAAGGCCTTCTGAGTCTTTCATGTTGAAAATCATCAAATTTCGAAATTTTTCAAACAAAAATTGGTATGACCTGATGGTAATCACACAAATTTTGATGAGTCTGAAACGCGTTCGTGACTTTTAAACTCGTATAACAAAATTGGCTGAATTTGCTGCTTTGAAATTTTGCGATTTTTTTCGTAAACTCACAATAACTCACAGACTCTCTTCGTCTGGTTGGATGAATTCAAAATAATCGCCCTACCCTCTCCCTCTCGTGGTTTGCTTTGAATACAGACGCGCCAAGTAGAGCGACTCAAAACGAAAAGACTTTCTGACCAACCTGCCCAAGGAGAACAAGAAAGTAAAATAATGTCAATTTGACGTCATATTGACTAAATTATGACAAAAAAATGTCACGTTTTGATCATGATTCGGTCAAATGACGTCAAATTGACATTATTTTGACTTTTTGTTCTCCTTCGATGATATATTACTGATAGAATTTTTAGATCGTTCTTCACCCAGATAGCACAGAGAATTCGAAAAGAATTCTTTCTTTGGTCCCCGATTTACAAAATGAATTCTTTTTCCATCCCATTTCTGTTCTAAAAGTATTTTCAGCATTCCAAAAGACTTCACTTTTATGTCACCATTTGTGAGTTCTTTTTTAGATTCAAAAAGGATTCCTTTTCGAGTCCATAAGAATTCGCAATGAAAAGGAATTCTTTTTTAGTTCATTTCGAACAGATTACGCGAATTCGAAAAGAACTCAAGAAAGTGAATTCTTTTTGAAATCAAAAGGATCAGTTGTGCTATCTGGGCAGACTTTGAGAGGTTATAATATTCTTTGGGATATCATGCATTTTGATGCTTAAAAATGAGTGTTAGAAATCATTATCTTCTATATTTTTCTACAAAAAAAATGTTTTCCCGAATAGAGATCCCTTTGAATTACAGATAACGCTGTAGCAAAATAATAAAAGGTTAGAGCTTAGTAAGCCGAAACGCGTCCGATTCTACTTTATTTATGACGTGACTTTTTAATTACTTATTTATTTAACTTATTTGTAATCTTGCGTATTTTTTACTTATATTTTACCGATTTTACTTTAATTATAATGTTTCTATGTAACTGTCTTTTTAATTTTTTTAATTGGTTTTAATTTATTTAATTTATTGTGCATGTGCGATTTTATCTATATCTTACTATGCCTGTATACCGATCTTATTTTACCTTATTCTATTTCACTCTAATTCTCTAACTTTATTATGTGTTCAATTTCGTAAATTGCAATTTCTAAGTATATATGTATGGTATATGGCTCCAGAAAAAGGCTTGATATGTAACATTTTACTTTGAAATAAAAGATTAGGTTTTACGAAATGAAAGGAATCTGTCATACCGATAGAATGCGGCTTAATACTTTACCTATATAAACAGCTGTTAATGCGTATGTGTGAGTGTGTGAGTAAAGAACACGTGGTACATCGCATTTGTAAAACTCGCGAAGATTTTCGATAAAATCGCATTTCATCGTTTTCCATTTTTTTACAATACTTTTTACAATATGGTGCGATAAAGGTGATATTTAATTTTGCATCGTTTTCTGTATCTCGCATAATTTGTGTCTGTATTGTAAACATAAAACATGAGCAGTCATGTGTAAATTTTCTTATTATAACAGATAAATCTTTTTGTAACGCTTCGATGGATTGACGATGCAATTTTGTTAACGCGTTTACAAGTAACAATAGTGTGACACTATTAGTATGAACTGTTTATTTAGAATTATATCAACATAAATACGATTCTCAGAAACATCAACTAACATTAACATCAATGTTATAATTTCCCACTCAAGAATAAATGCAATATAACGCGTGTGTTATATCACAGTTACATTGTTGAGTGGGAAATTATAACATTGATGTTATATTGTTAGTTGGTGAACGGTCATCGATAAGCAGAGATTTTTTAGCAAAGTAACCGGTTCGATTTTTCTCTAGAGAATTAAAATTATTATTAAAGTTTCTCGGTTCTGTTTATAACCAATCTATAATTAATCTTTATTCCACCTTCGATATTTTCTTTTGTACGCTTGTATGCAATGACATAATCTTGCATCTCTATTTTTTTTTCAGAGGAATCTTTCCAAGTCGTTATGAAAGTAAACAAGATACCCGGTGATTAGATAACACTATCAATAGCTGAATATATATAAGTTCGATACACAGTTCTTTGCAGTCTCCAAGCCAGTCTTTTCGCTGTTTGCATATTGATCTACAAGATGAGCCAAAACATAGAACCTCTGGATCCATCCAAAATAAACATCAAGTCAAGAACGTTGCATCAACCGCCTCTCAACGAGTTATTGAATGGTAAGGCATTTTAGATTTGCAGCAGGAAATTACAGCTAATAATAATATAATAATCATAGTTCTAGGAGAAGGATTGACCGCAAACTTTTCAGAGGCCACTATCGAGATGGCTGATTGTCCTGATTTCAACAAAAGTCCTTACAACTTTTATCGAGAAGGTAGTATAGAAAAAAGACATATTTGGTGCAAATCTCATATATTTAACGATGTTTTCAGGTTTGTGTGGTAATCCGATTATTTTGGAAGTTGGCGGTCCATCGTATCTTTTACCAACTGTCCAAAGAGATAAGTTCTACGACATTAAGTCGTTGCTGCAACAATTAAATTACAACTATGATACTCTCGTCATTGGTGCAGGAGCTGGTCCATGGCCACTTAAAGGCTGTAATTGCGAAGTGTGTAATACAAATAAATTATCTCATTGCATTATAATATCTTCTAATTTAAGGGAAAGAAAAAGCAGATATATGAAACATTTATTTCAGCTTATTATGAAGTTAAACGTAACAAACGACAAAGTCTCGCCAGGGTATAAACTTGACATGGGAGTGGCGAATGGAACACGTTATGCATTTGTAAATAAGTCCACTGGTGAGTGCATACTTGAGCGAGTGGCTAAAGATAAGGATGAAACAACTTTCGCATTGTTGGCAAATCTCTATGTCTGCGAAGGCAAGCCAGGGAAAGTTATAAGAGTACGTGCTAAAAAACGTACAGGCAAGCTGGACTTCATATCATGCATGCAGAAAGCATTGGAAAAACATTACGGAGATAAACTCGTAGGTAGGTCTCACAAGTGATCATTGCGATATAGCGTTAAGCAATATGGAAACTCGATTTACTGTCGAATATTTATGAAACCAGGTTTGGGTGGCATGTTCGAAGTGAAGAACGGAAAAGTGAAACAGCATATTATGCCAGATTTTTCGGACACCCCATTGATTAGCGAGGATCAGCTTAACAACTGGTTACGTTTCTACGAAATGGAGACCCCTCTGATAGCTGTTGGTACATTTGTCAGCGCCGAAACAGTAAGTTCTAAAAAGATTCAATTTGTACGAAAAGAAAAAAAACATCAGATCTTGTCAGATATACTTGAACACAATAGTCTATAAATTTATATTAAGCAATATTTATTTTTTCTCTTTTAATCAATTAATTAAAGTATTCGATCTTCTATCAGGATTTAGATCTCAGAGTACAGCATTTTCATAGTTCTTTCGATGAGAATGAGAAGGGTGGACATTACCACTTTGATACAACGCCGGATACTATTGAATACGAAGGTTACTTCAATGTGGCAGCTACACTTTATCGTGTCGATCAACCGCCCAATAAACTGCAGTTTGGGAAAGATTAATTTTGTATTCTATTCAAACTTCTACAGTAGATTAGAAATGTTATCATATCAGTAACAGAAGAAGATGAATAATATGAATAATATATTTTGTTACAATTTGTATAAATTTATCAAAGAAACTTGTTTTATATGATTAATAAATAAATATATTTATCTAAAAAAAAACAAAAATAATTAGATCTATTTTTGTTTCAAAATCCGTTCCTTTTTTGTTAAGATTAAATTACGCGAATTCGTATCAAATTTCATTAGTTTACAAATTCATAATTTATTTGATTTTACAAAATAATCTTCCGTTACTCGATTCGTGACGGTTATAATAACATCTCTACGTATGTTTATGTTTTTTCTATTGTTTTGAAGAAATGTGCTTGCTAAAGTGCTTTGTGCGATTATTAATATCTTTGTGGCTCAAGAAGAATCATCCATTATAGCCACATTAATATAATAATCAGAACTTAAGCAGATTACAATTATACATCATTCGTTCTGCAGCGTATTTATTTAGTGAGTGTTGATTGCATTATAAATATATATATATATATATATATATATATATATATATATATCAATTCATCATTATGTATTTAAACACGACATTCATTACTTCCGCATTAAAAAATCGTGAGATTTTTTTATAAAGTATTGAAAGAATAATCGTAAAGAAATATTGTACATTAATATTGGATAAGTTTTCAATATCATTTGTAATAATTTATACAACAAAATTTTATAAAAAGTTACATATATAAAAGAAGAACATATATTGAAAAAATGATAAAGATTTGTTCTCTATAAAGAGTTCTCTATAAGTTACATTTCTTTTATGATTTACAATTTACAACTTAAGAAAATTTAATTTAATAATAAATACTTGAACCAAATAAATAAATACTTGAATAAATACTTAACGATTACAATAAATACTTGAACCAAAATTTTAAAAAGTGAATAAATAATATGTTTAATTTTTAAAATTGTTTTGTTCAGGTACAAAGTTCAGAACAAGGAATAAATTGACTTGGAACTACAAAAGAAATATACATTCATACAATATACATTGTATACAATAATTGTTTGCAACTCATAAAAATTTAAATTATTTTATATTCAATAACATTATAATTAGTATTTTAGTATACAACGCGCGCGTGTCTTCTTAACAGTACTACTGTAGAATTCTTTGAATTTGTGTAGTGATAATACTAAAAACAGAATTTATATACTAGTTCCTTAATTTTCTTATTATTGATTGCAAATATAACAATTTTCTACTTTATATACAAATTGTGGAACATGGAACAGATGATACTAATAGACTTGTTTATGCCTGAAAAAGTAAAATTAGCCACAAGTATATACACTTACATAATATTTTGATAGTTTACAATTTTTATTTATTAATAAATATAATACTTATTTTATTTAAATTTTATTTATTTAAATATTTTCGTATAATAACAGTGCTGCAAAATGAGTTGAGTACAGATTTCGAAGAAGTCACAGTCAATTGGGTGGATTGTCCTGATTTAACTCAGGATCCTTTCTATCTATCAGCATCAGGTGGGAAATCCACACACTGCGCGCGTCTATAGTATTTTCCGTATACTAAAATATATATTTACAAAATATATTTGCAGGACTTTGCGGCGACACAGCACTTTTGGATATCGGTGGCATCTCGAATCTTTTTCCATTCCCGAAAAAAGAAAAAATATTCCACTTCAAAAATATTTTACAAAAACTAAATCGCTTCCAATGCAATAACTTTATTATCGGAGGAGGTCTTTGTGCAAGGCAACCGGACGAACATTTAGGCGAAGTATATTATTTACATTTCCATGAAATATTAAATGTCGATTGCTTTGCTTTTTTAAAGTTATCACTGTCTTAGCTCTATTTCAATTTTCGTCCATTTAACTTATTTTTTATTCAATTTTGCTTTAAATCAAGTTACTCTTATTAGCTATTACTTTTATCTTCTTTATCATTTTTTTTGCAAATTTTACAGCTCATTATGAATGCATCATTCTTATCAGCACGCGGGAAAATCTCACTTAGAAATCATAGTTACTTCGCTACCGATTATTCTTGTCATCACAAAAAAGAAAAATCCAACGGAAGGATTATATTAATAAATGATGAGAATCCCAATTGCAATATATATGGGAACTTCTTCGTCAGCAAAGGCCTAAGAGAACAAGTTCTTAAAGTACAAGCTAAGAAACGCGTTGGTCGTGACTTTATAGATGCATTGTATCATGCAATTTGTCGATTTTCTCGATTTCATAAAACAGATTCGCAACTTATGGGTAAGGAAATTATTCACGTATAACGAAACGCCCAAGACTATTCTCCTTCAATTTCAATGAGTTCTAAAAACATGATAGGATAGCTGAAACTAAGAAATACATTTTTTATTTTGAGAAACATAAAGATTCTGAAAAATTTAAACGTATAGAATTACAAATGTACAATATAAATGCCATGACATTTCTGTTTAAATATTTTTCAAAGTTCTTTGTAACTCTGGCATGATATTTGCTAAAAGAAAATGAAAAGACTAACGCATTAACTGCGAGGAGTATAATTATTTCTATATCTAATTACACAAAAAATGCTTAATGATGTCTCTTGTATTTATTATAGACATGTCCGACAATATATTCAAAGTTTTTCATAAAAGGATTTTGCGCAATTCTATCCAAGCGTCGTGGAATCTTTTTTAAACTAATTTTTTTTAGATTATATATATATATATATATAGCTTGTATGTTATATGTTCCATTCTACATATATATATTATTATATATATATATATATATATATATATATATATATATATATATGTGTATGTATATGTTCTATCTTATCTAAAAGAAAAATTTCGTTCAATATGAATAGTTTAAATAGTTTTCGCATAATTAAAAGCAACTTAACAATCTGTAGTAATACTATTATATACCAGATAAGATATAATAAATTCATAAAATTTAAAAATAAAATTTAAATTTAATTATAATACGTGACTTATGGTGATCCAAAAACATTCATATGACTGTTTTTTCTAATTTTTATTCCTCCGATTTAGTTTAATTGTTTTTTGCTTATAAATGGATTATTATATATCGATTATTATACGTTATGTATGAATTGCTTATAAATAGGAAATTGCGTTCTCTCTGTTCCGCAGTTGACTTCATCTCTTTTCAAAAGAAATTCATATAAGGGTTTGTTAATTAAGCTAAATAACAAAGCAGAGAGACAAATTTTCTGTATCTGATTTCGCAGGTTTTGGTGGTACATTCATAGTGCAAAACGGACAAACGGTACATCACGTTATACAAAATGACTGGACGGGTCCGATAACAACAAAGGATAAAATTCGTGACTGTATTAAATACTGCACCGTGCAAACGCCTGTGGTGGGATTTGCCTCGTTTGTTAGTGCAGACAGACATATTGTCAATATGAAACCAGGGTTGAAAGTAAGCTTCAAATCGATATATGTCATGATTTATTTATTAACTCGATGATTTTCAGCAAGTTTTTCTTAACCGACTATGTGCCTATGGTTATTCTGCTAATGGTGGCGGGTATTATCATGGGACCGAATTGAACGATAATACAGAATATTTGGGATATTTTTCTCCAGCGACCAAACTGTATCGTATCGATCCCGTACCTGTGTTCCGTAAAATGATGGACTTTTCTTGTTTATAAAATCATCATTACTGCATCATTATTACATTAATAACGTTAAGCTATTTGCTCTATTATGTATTAGTTATAACGACATCGTTCTTGCAATTTTAATGACTTGTAATTTTAAACTACTTTTTATATTTTATATCTCTCTATACACTTTTTCTTTTTTATTTCTAAAAGATATTCTTTTTATTTAGGTGGTTTGTGTTTATCACTTTTGTGTGATAAAACATGACATATAATATAAAACATATGACATATAGTATAAAACATTACATTATAATTTATTATAATGTAATTACATTACATATAATGTAATTACATTAATAAATAGAGGAATAATCGTGAGTAAGCATCTTATGATGATCTATATGTTTCATATTCAACATCAAATAATAATTTACCTGAGTAAATTAAACTTAAAAAATTAATATACCGTAAAGATATCGGCAAATTTATAAAGAAATATCTATGTCTTTCCGGAAATTATTTTCTATGTCGTAGCACGATATCCATTTCTCCTCATCATGGAGCAAACAGATATTATCATAAGACAATCGAATCGAATGCTACGATAAAGTACTTTTGTCTAGCAAAGCTATCGCTAGACAGAGTTAGAGTACTATCTATTTTTATTGAAATAATGCATTTTTTTCATGTAAAAAGTTTTGGTATCAGCAATGTTTTATTCTGACGTACAATAATTATCATGATAATACTAATATGACTAATATGACTGGTGATATTAATTTTCTTAAACTATTTTATATTTCTCATTTTATATTTTTAACTCCCATTTCTTTCATTCTTATTTTATATATATTATATATCTTTTTTTTCTTATTAATATTCATGATATTAAATATAACTTATATGTTTATTCCATCTTTTTAAAATTTCTCTTTACTATAAAGTTAATTATTTGACTAAATTAATTTTTAATTAATTAATTAATTAAATCATTCATACAAATTTCAAAATTTATAAAGATTATACTATAAAATTACTATAATATTATACAAATATATTATACAATATAATATTATACAAATATTATATAAAATATAAAATATTATATAAAATTACTATAATATTATACAAATACATATTAATTAATAATCTCTGACAACAATGGTAAACAACATAATAATAAAATTAAAGAAAAAGAGAGAGAAAAGAGAAAGTAGCCACAATAGACACATATTTTTCATGCTTTAGTAAGAATATATTTTTTTATTTTGATAGGTAAAGTTGAATTATCCTCATGATCAAACTAAAAAATCTATACGTAAAAAAAAAATAGTTCTCTTTGTGTCTAGTTTCCCGATATATACATATACTATATATATTAAATATATATATAAATGTGTACATATAACATTCATATTGTATTAATATGTATGTAGGCATGTGTAAAAAATATATATATTCTGTTTAATCTGAATATCGCAATGATTTATTTATTTCCATGCAATATTAAATATGTTGATTTCTTTTCTTTTTTAAATATATTACTGTCTTAATTTTTTAATTTAACTTTTGTTGATTTAGCGTTATCTTCAATTTTACTCCTGCTTCAAATCAGCTGTTCGTTATTGTTTTTTCATCGTTTTTTGCGAATTGCTTTACAGCTTGTTATAGACGTGTCATTCACGCCAATAGCTGAACAAACGACAGTACTCAGGAATCGAAGTCGCTTCGTTACCATATATTTTTCACAAAGAAATAAAAAAAATAGGATTATAGTAAGACAATTAACTGATGATAATCCTTGCAATGTATATGGCAACTTCTTCGTCAGCAAAGACCTGAGAGAACAAGTTCTCAAAGTACAAGCTAAGAAACGTGTTGGACGTGACTTTATAGATGCATGCAATTTATCGATTTTCTTGTAAAACAGATTTACAACTCATAGATAAAAATCAAATGATTCATATATAAGGAAACGCACGAGATTTTCCTTCAATTCCAATAAGTTTTATGAATATATTATAGCTAAAATATATATTTCTTTACACTTTGAGGAACATGAAATTCGCGAAAAACCTAATGTAGAATTATAACGCACATTAAATGCCACGGTACTTCTGTTTTTTTCAAATACTTCGTAACTTTAGCGTAATAATTGCTAGAAAAAAAAAAGAAGATAACGAGTTACGAAAAGTTCTTTGTATATCTTACGCTAGAAAAGCACTTATAAAAGTGCAAAGAAAGGTTTCTTGCAAGAAGAAATTCACACAGAAACTAATTTATTATGCTTATAGCTAAATAACAAGATAGAAAGACAAAGATATTTTCAGTATTTGATATTCTCGCAGGTTTGGCGGTACATTTCTAGTGAAAAACGGAAAACCGATATATCACGTTGTATGAAATAATTGGACAGGTCCGATAACAATGAAGAATTCGTGATTGCATTGAATACTGCACCGGGCAAACGCCTGTGTGTGGTGGAATTTGCTACGTATATTATCGCAGACAATCATACTATCAATATAAAACAAGAGTTGAAAGTAATATCGACGTTTGAGCTCCAAAACTGATATAGGTATGTCATGATTTATTCATTAACTCGATGTTCTTCAGCAAGTTTTTTTTACCCGACTATGTGTCTATAGTTATTCTGTTAATGATGGCAGATCCCAATTATCATGGGATCGAATTGAACGATAATACAGAATATCTGAGATATTTTTCTCCAGCAACCAAGCTCTATCGTATTGATCCTGTACCTATGTTTTGTAAAATGGTGGACTTTTCTTGTTTAACAAACACGAAGAAAAAAACATTAGCTATTAAATATTAGTTAGAATGACATCGCTAATATGACTTGTAATTTTGTTCTTTAATTTTTCTCGATATTTTTATCTCTTTCCTTTTTATTTCTAAAGGATATTTTTTATTTAATTTTTATTTACGTGGAACATTTTGTGGTAAACCATTAGAATTCACGGTAAAGCATTACATTATGATTTATTCAACTATAATTAATTCGATTATTCACATAAACTTAAAAATTTATAAAGATTATACAAAAAAATATTATATGAATAATATTTTTATTATTTATATAAGTGACATTTTTTTAACATAATAAATATGTAATAAATATGATGAATTTAATCGATTCAACTAGCTATAACCGATTTACTTTGAAACAAACATCGTTTCGATCATTGATTTTGGTCCTTTTCAAATTATCACAGATTTTCTTTATAACCACCATGACATATAGAAGAAAGAGCGTTAGATATCACGTGGAAAATCTTTACAATACATTATATAATATTAAGGTGTTGTAAAGAAGTACATCAAGAATAAGTGAAAACGAGTATTGGACTAAATAAAATTGTATAAAGGCCGAACACGAAGTTAAATACAAAGGCAATATATATGTATATATACAAAAACTTATTACAAAAAAAATTGCGTTAGATCGGTAAAATAAACGACTTCGACGTTTATGATGCTGACTTGTATTGACTTCTATCTTTTTCTTAATTTTTTTAAAGAAATATTTTTATTTCTCTAAAAAAATTTTTTCTTAGAAACTTTTTTAATTTTATTTTTTTGTTTGTTGTTCTCTCAATGTTTCAAGAGTTGTTTCAATAAATTTTTATTTTTACTAACTCATCTTTACATAATATACAGTGTGAGGAAAAAGTATGGAAACCCTTAAATATCTCAGAAACTACGCATTTTAGAAAAAAATGTTTCAGACAAAAGTTGTAAGGTTGAAAAAGGTCTATTTACTGATCTTATTATTTTGACTTTGCATGGCATCGCCAAAGTCAGACCAAGGTCATCTTGAATTTTTTAAGTGGGACACCCGATATATTATTGCATATTCTTGTAGCTTATCTCGAGAACTTTCTAAACACTATAATAAAATATTTTTTCATAAAGTACTTTTTGAGTTACGAGGCTTGAAAGATACAGTATTTTGACATAAAATACAAAATATCTTGAGAAACATTCATAGCGAATTCGGGCACTTGCACTAGAACGCACCGAGTGTGCACAAAGTTTCGTTCATAATCAATTTTTATATTTAAAGATTATTATAAATTCTTTTTTAAATACTAATTAAGCAGTAAAATGATGATCTTACAGCATTAGTACGGATCGTTTTATTGACTGAAAATTTTTGAAAATGTTAAGATGATATTTAAATATAAAAATTGACTATGAACAAGCCTTTGTGCACACTCGGTGCGCACTAGTGCAAGTGCCCGAATTCACTATCAGTTTTCGATAATTTTATCTTGATACTTTTTGCACAGAATAATGAAATCAAGCAATTGGTGTAAAGAAAACACATGGTTGATTTGAAAAAAAAAAAAATGTTGCACCACAAGTATGTACTTTACATTTTTTTTTCAAGATAAGATTATCGAAAACTGAATGTTTCTCAAGATATTTTGTATTTTATGTCAAAATACTGTATCTTTCAAGCCTCGTAACTCAAAAAGTACTTTATGAAAAAATACTTTATTATAGTGTTTTAGAAAGCTCTCGAGATAAGCTACAAGAATATGCAATATATCGAATGTCCCATTTAAAAAATTCAAGATAACCTTGGTCTGAGCTTGGCGACGCCATGAAAAATCAAAGTGATAAGATCAGTAAATAGACCTTTTTCAACCTTACAACTTTTGTCTGAAACATTTCTTTCTAAAATGCGTAGTTTCCGAAATATTTAAGGATTTCCATACTTTTTCCTCACCCTGTATAATTCAATTACATTAGCAAGAAATGGCGAACCTAGTTGCTATCTATGTAGTAAATTGATTTTAATGATAAAAGAAGCAAATATTAATAACAAAATATGTTTATCTAAAACATATCGAACAAATTCACTGTGTCGTTTCGACAGATCGAAATCGAATAATGATCGCGATACTTTTGATTGATCCTAGTATATATCCCACTCTATACTGACTGATCATGTCGCTCTTTATTCTATCCCAAAAAACGATGTCCTTATTCTCATATATTGATAGTCTCTCTCTCTCCTCGTCGCCCGAATCTCCCTAACGTCATTAATCCGTAATAATCCGTTGGTCATTTAAGTTATGCTAATTGCGAATGGACGGAATCGCAGATGCGTCGACGAGCGGACGACGACAGTATGGCTTGGGTTAAGTGCCGATCATCCGTCGACCTCGTCGCGTAATCTCGCCTTGGTGCTCCCGATATACCGCGATGAAGTTCAGCATAGAGTCCACGGCTTCCTACAACAGCATCCACCCGACCTATCACTATACTGAGCAGTTCGCCAATAATAGCGAGACCTATCGAGATGGAACCAAGTGGTACGGGGTGTTCCTGGCATTTGTGTCAGGTACTTTCTTCACCATCAGCTCCGCCCTGGTCAAAGCGGTGCGCAACGTAGACCCCATGATTCTGCTGGCCATCCGCGCCTTGGCGCAGATCTTCACAATGGTCATCGTGGCCTGCAGCACGTCCAGCAATCTCTTCGGCCCTTCCGGCCAAAGAATACTCATACATTTTCAGGTAAAACTCGCCTGTCCATCAAAATGATCTTGAATCGAACATGATTATACCGATCTGCGAGGAGAATCGACAATCTCTGATTTATACAGACCACGGATCCATTAAATGTTTTTAATTTTATAATATATTGATAATTAAAATAGTAAATTGAATCATAATAATAAATTAATAATAAATTAATGAATCATAATTGATACTTGCTTACCAATTACTTTACCAGCCCGTGAACAGAAATGTCGCTCTACACGAAACTCTCTTAGTCGCTCTCTCATTTGATTACGCATATGTAAATGATTACGCGTTTATCTGCTCCCGCAGCTTGTCTACGACGTATCATATTAATTGTATTAAGCCGGAAAAGATCGGTGATGAACATTATTCATGCGTAACATCTGCGTTAGCGAACAGACGTTTAGCCGCCCCCAAAAAAACTACGAGATGTAAAGACGAAACTTATGTTCTTCAATATTCTACACGGACTTTCATTATGTACCATCATCGACATAGTAATGTGATAATACAAAAACTTAGAAGTAACAGTATAACAATAAACTGTTATAAACGCGTTAATAAATATCTCTTTTTAAAATTTTTTAAAATTACAAATGTAGAAATATAGATATAGGGCTCCTCAATATAAAATATAAACTAATTACATACTCAAGCCTTTCAAAAGCCCAATATTCACGCGAAAAGAAGAATATAAAATATGAGGGAAATAAATTAAACATATTCAACACAAAGGTACATAACAATACATGAAAGTCATACGTGTTTCGGACTCACGGAATCGTCTTCAGTGACAAAGTAATAAAATTGTAGTATGTCCGTAACTGCACCCTCATCTTAATAAGGATGTCGTAGTCGAGTTATTAAAAAAATTTATTTTTAAAATTTTTTAAATTTTTTAAATTTAACAAGGAATGTTTGTTTACGTGGAGTGTGTGAACCCTGCTTCTTTGTGCGATAGCTATGCCGATTTATAGTTTTTCTTTTTTTTTTTTAGGGCCTGGTAGGTGGCATGACTCTATCGTTACTATACTACAGCTTCCGAGAGTTACCTCTAGGCGATGCCACCACGATCATCTTCAGCTCGCCGGTGATCGTCATCGCGTTGTCTTTCCTCTTTCTGAAGGAGCCATGCGGTGTCCTGCGCATAGTAGTGGTCTGTACGCTCTTGGGAGGTGTCGTTCTCGTTGCCAGACCACCCTTCTTATTCCAGGTAGTCAAAAGTAAAGAGAAATTAAAGAGAAATTACGCAAACCAGGTGAAGTATCGAAAAAATTACTCGACGAAGATGAGCCTACAGTCGGAATCGAGTAAATATCACTAGTATCAAAAGGAGATATCAAATTCGCGAGAAAGTACCAAGTTCAGATTAATCATTCAGATAATTTAAAGATTCGAAGAAATGCGGGCTGTCTTCGCCCTCCACCTCTCGATTAACTTTTTTCTCTTCCAGATGCACCGCGCTGAGAGCTACAACCTTATGGGGTATCTGTGCGCCATCCTGGCCACCCTCTTCACGGCGCTTAACATCGTCGTCATGAGGAAGTGCTCGGAGATACATTACTCCATTCTGGTGCTGAACCTGTCGTGCTGGTCGTTCGTCTCCGCAGTGTTTTTTTATTTCACGGTATCCGGTCATGGCATCGGTCACGAGCTTCACAAGTTCCGACTGCCGCACGACTGGTACACCTGGATCCAAATTCTGCTGGTGGTGTTGACTGGTCTTACCGGCCAGGTGCTGGTGACCAAAGCGCTGAAGATCGAGGGCGCGGGTAAAGTGTCAGTCACCAGATCGTTAGACATCATCCTGGCGTATCTGATTCAAGTTTATTTATTCGGCGAAAAACCCACGTCAACCAGCCTGACTGGTGCAATCCTTATTATTTCCTCCGTCGTTTGCATGGGCTTCGAGAAGGAGATCTACACGGTCTGCGACTTCATTCCCTAGTCAACGAAACCGATCTCGGACAGTAAAATATCGGACAGATGCAAGTGGAGAACAAAATTGCTAAATGCGGATTATGTTCTGTAAAAAAAAAAACAGATAAATCGCAATCGACAAAATTCGATTCTAATTTTAAAAAAATCACAGACTAGTCAGAATATTACGAAATATCAAAACACTACATACAAATACTAATAAATTTCTAACGATAGTATCAAGATCAACGAACATTTAATCGTTCAATTTCTTATTGGAACAAGCTCTGATATCGCCGATTCACAAATAGCATTCACTTGTATATCATTTTCCTTATCATTTCTGTTTCTAATTCAATTCTTAAAATGACAATATACATGACAAACATCAATCATCTAGAATTTCGATGTCGATAATAGTAATTAAGAATAATAATAACGAGTCGTAGTAATAATAACGATAATAATATCAATAATAATAAAGATATATAATCAATTTAAAGATGAATTACGTGCACAATATATATGTATATAATAGGTAATATAGTTAGAGAGAAATGCACGTTTAACGCGCATGTATATAGTATGTATATATGCATGTACGTACGTACATATATACATATACACATATGCATATATACATATATACATGTGTAAAATACATATGTATATGTATATATGTATATGTGTATATATATAGTATATATATTTATGATTTTATTGGGAAAGAAAGGTACAACTATGATTAACAGTAAACCGCTATACCATATCCAAGGTAATATAATTATTTACATTGTATATTCTTTTCTCTACTATCGTCCCTGACGAAACGCATACGAATGTGCGTCAATCCTATTAATGTCGCTGGAGAACGTATGCTACATCTTCTTACTTTTGACAGTGGGCTTACAAATTTATATGTGTGTGTATGTATGTCGTGTGTGATGTGTGCGCGCGTGCGCACTTTATTGTGTGTGTGTGTGTGTGTATATATACTTCAGAGCTTAGTTTACAATTCGAATGATAAATGTAACGTAAAACATACACATTTTCTTCCTTTTCTTCTCTCTTACTCCTTCTTTCTCTCTCTCACACGCACATGTGCACTTTGCATCTTTCTCCCTTTTTCCAACTGTGTGAAATCCTCATCATGAAACATTTTGTTATACCCTACGACTAATCTTACTCTATTTTGCCTTACAATTAAAAAGAAGTTACACAATTACTTTACATTATGTATGAGTGACTTCTCTCGCGCTTGAAAAAGGTATGTGTACATGTATAACCTCACATTTATAACGTTCACACTGAACGCTTTACTCTGCCCTCTCGATATTTTTCTTTTCATTTCGCAGCTTGCACCGCCTGTGGCTGATACACATTTTAGTCTCTTGATGTAATCGCAAACTGCTAATCTATCCTGCTGCATATCGTATTGTACGTAGCTCAATTTGTTCGGACAAACGTACTACGATCGAGGATCCCGTAGCGATGTAATACAAGTAGTCGCGTACGGTGGAGTCCTTTTGCACAGAAGAAGGACGAGGATCGAACGATTTTTACTCATGTAACTCTCGCATTAACACGCTTCCTACATATGTGTAAATATACATATATATATTTACATGTATAGTCTTCCGATATTGTTTTCTGTCTTTTTTTATCTTACATTGGTCATATGATTTTCGCCCCTGAAGCGTAATTCTTGCGACTGTACAAGTGAGGGACACTCCTCGTGCTGTTATACAATAATCGGCTCGCCTTCTTCCCGGTCCTCACACGAAGCAGCTCTGCATCGTGTGTCGTACATACAAATTTATCTAATATTGCTAAAAGGAAGTTGTGTTAGCCTTAGTCGTGCAGTGCGGTGGCATGCGATAGAAAATACTATGATACAATTAAGCGCTTCTCAAACGGGGGGATCGTAAAGATCGGATAAGATCACGCCGGACAGACGGTTTTGTATCATCGATTTCTTCAGCGATCGTGGACGCTCACGATGGATTTCCAGATTTGTCTGATAAAAAGCAACCTGATCGTTGATAATTAAAAAAAAAGAGTCCTTGACAAGTGATAGATTACAAAACTCTATACTCTATAATTACTTTCCTAAACATCCGTATGATTATCTTCTTTTTTTTCTTTTTGCTATACAATGCGAAGTTTTCCAATGCGGTCTCGTCCAATCTCACGATATTCAAAAAACTCCTTTCGGAGATTTCCTCGTCAACGTTTTTTGTCTCCCGTTCTCGTCAAAATCCAATGTTCCTACGATCGAGTCCTCTCGCTATTTCTCTTTCCCTCTCCCTCCCTTCACCCTCACCCTCCCGTGGAAATGAAAGTTCTGGATAGGCACTGCACGCCGCTGATTCTCATCACAGTATCAAACAATGAAATGTACATCTTACCGCGAAAAAATGCGCGTTTTAAGAAAATTTTCATCGTATTCAAAAATACGTTGGTTTTTTTGCTACAAAAATAGGGTACGCGCTCGTTCCTTTTTTTTTTACTACTTCATCTTTTCTACTTTTTTTTTGCTTTTCATTTTTTTTGTCTTTTGATTGATTGCCTTAATCAATGCTGTGAAGATACAAATACAAATGTCTAAAATACACGTGTCAACGTCAAGCTAAAGATATATATGCGGGTATTTCTCTTTTTTTCCTAAACATTCGACAAAGAATCGTACTACAGCATATTATACAATGTGCATTAGTCTCTCTTTTTCTCTGTTTCATTCTCTCTCTCTCTCTATCTATCTTATTTTATCAACATTAAAGCTATACCGTGTGATGTCAAAAATGAGTTGTGAGCTCGATCAATACTTCAAATACACGATTAATAAAAATATTGCTATCAAGATAATATTATCCGAATAATTCAAAAAATTCGAAAGACGACAAAAGTGTGCATAGTTGAATCCAATACTTTTCATTACCATTCAGAACTGTTTCGCAAAAGCTTTATTAAATATATCCCTGAAAAATATCTGGTCACAATTCTTGAATTAATTACACAATTTTAGAATCGTAATTAAAAAAAAAAACACTGAGTGTTCTTAATTAATAATTAAAGTCTCTACGTAGCTCGCGCGAATATTTACACGACAACTAAGGGGATTCATTAATTAAATAAATAAATATGAAAAAAATTGGAAAAAATGTGTGGACCTGACAGTGAGAAACATACTCGAGCAGATTTAAAATGCAAAACATATCACTCTCACGCATGTTGTACCGATATATATTTCTTTTCAACGTTTCTATTTCATAAAAAAAGCGTTAAAAAGAAATACATAGAAACTTAAATGAGATATCCTTCCTGAGATCTTCCTTGTGCGACATGTACTCGCAATGACCTTATACGTATGGACTAGCAATACAAAAGCTCGACTATCCGAAACATCTCTCTCTTAAAATGTCCAGAAATATATTTTGCGCATGTTGACATATTTATACATTAAATGTATTCTGATAGCATATCTATTATAATTATGATTGTGAGCACATGTGTTCCCTCGAGATTATTTATATAAAATTTATTATATTCCGCTTTTTACTACAAAATATCACTTTCAATTCTGATATTGTATTAACGTCATATGTTAACGCCATATGTTAACTGACATGCGCAATGTATATTTCCGGACACTTTGAGGAAGAGAAGGACACTAAAGAGTATCTCTCTCTCTTTCCTCATCACGATTTTCAACGCAGAAATTATAGTAATTGTCAGTCCATATCTATAAAGTTTATGCTCGCAATATAAAAAGATATCTAAAATATATAGAACTCATAAACTCGCAGCCACACACAATGTAATAAAATAAATTTATAATCTTTTATTATACGTTGAGAGTAACAGCAGTATTTTTATACAATTTTGAATGAATATATATATATATATATATATGTTTTTGATATTACATATACATACATACATACATGTACATATATAATATATACATAACGTATATATATTGTGTGCGCGCGCGCACACACATTTATATGTAATGTATATGTATATGTGTATATATACATACTACATATGCATACATGATATATGTAAAGTCATGTATGTGGTTATATTGTAGGTTCAAAGAAAACACTATTAGTGCTAAAAGCGTCGTTCTATCTTCCTTTAATGTGCAATGAATAACAAAGACAGCATGATGCTTTGAGCGCGAATTGAGTAGCGTCTCTCCGAACGCATCTTGTGTGTCCGTACGTGCGTGCGTGTGTGTGTATGTGTGTAAAACATGACACATATATATAGAGTGTCCCATCTAAATGTCATCACCGCTCATAAGGAAGTAAAACGGATTGAGATGAACAAATAAGTCCTATACCGTTTTGCAATATTGCAATAATAATATTCGCAATAATAGTCGAGATATTAAATATTAAAATCTCGAGCCAAGCACAGTCCAGTGTAACAATATTTGCTGGAGCATGCCGATGAGAGGGGCAATACGTCGCTGCAGCGAGACTGGCGAGAGGTGGGGGCATTCGTTAGATTTTAACATTTAATATCTCGACTATTGCGAATATTGCAAAACAGTATGAGACTTTTTTGTTCACCTGAATCCGTTTTACCTCCTTATAAACGGTGATAACATTTAGACGGGATTAACTTATCATTTCAATTTATTCTCAAATATCTCGAAAAATATGAAAGATACAGAAAAATGTTTCAGACAAAAGTTGTTTGATTTGAAGGGGAACAGTGAAAAATATTTAATGAAAAATAACTTTGTTATAGTGTTTTGAAAAGTTCTCGAGGTAAATTACAAAAACGTATTGAAAAATGAGGATTTCCATTTAAGAAAAATGATGATCAGTAAATATCACGAAGGTGGCGTCGTTCTGTAAACAAAATGATATCGTCTTAAGTTCCCCTTCAAATCAAACAACTTTTGTCTGAAACGTTTTTCTGTATCTTTCATATTTTTCGAGATATTGGAGTAGATAAATTAAAATGAGCCACCCTGTACATGTGTATGTGTACGCGCGCGCACATGTACGCACACATACATAATGTATGTATTTTATGTTAGTTTTCTATGATACCAAGACAACATAAGAACATAACTAATGTATGTACAAAATATGACGTTATTAATTTTGTAAAATCTGACGTGTTAGATCCGATGAAAATTCATTTTTATGTTATAATATAATAGGTGCATAATAATTGCTTAATGTTCGAGACAGTGCCTCATCAGAATTGATTCTGCCATTTTCTTTCTCTTTGTTTTAGTAAAATTATAATAGTGCACAGAGTCACATCTCATTTAAAGAACTGATTCTGAAGAAGTGATTATATGATCACTCGCAAAATACACTAAAATTGAGTTACAAATACGAATTGTCATTCACACAAAAGTATCCTACATACAGTATTGTACAGTTATTCTTTCTTTTTTTGGAACCATCTAAGTCGTATCTTTAATGATTTTTATAGAATTGTCGTACAGATTTATACATTCATATATGATCGTTTGAAATTGATATTGCATTTATTTCAATATCTCTTGTCTCATTTTTGACACAAATAAATATCCCTTTAACCAAATCCCGTTTCCTTCCTTTCGGAGAAACAAGTTTAACTGATAGAATAACAAACGTATAATTGAAATAAAAATTTCATGACACGTAGATGTTATCCTATATTGAATGAAACATACATAATACTAAAATAAAGATAGTTTGCGATGGTAATTTAACTTTACCCTTTGTCTTTGCTCGATCAATTAAATAAAATTCAGCGAGCCGAAAGTAAAACTCCTTGGATCATAACATTAAATCATAAACGTTATAAACTTAAATAATTATGGTCAAAATAACGTTATTATGAAGCATAATCATATTGATGTTTAGGATCCCTCTTTTCCATTTTTATATTTTCGCGCTTTGTGTATATGTGTGCATACACCCACGCATGCACGCGCGCATGCTCACACACAAACACGTACAAAGCAAAATATGAAGTATACAGACAAATTATATATATGACAAATTATTCATATATCTCTATATTATCTATATATCTCATAATTGTGCTTTACGATTCAGCACATGTTGTAGTACTTTTCAGAGTAGAAAATTGTAAAACTATAATTTTACTGATGTGCTGCATTTCAGTATTTATAAATTTTGGGCTAAACAAAAAAGCAAACGGTACAAAAAGGTGACGAGTTGCGCGCGTCAAGTACAATAAATGTAAAATAAATGATTTTATTTATATATCATATTATATATTATAAATATATAATATATATTATGTGTACATTTACGATGTATGTGTGTATGTATGTGTATATGTATGTGTATATATATACACACATACACACACACATACATATTACCGGACACACCCGTTCTGTCATAGATTGGTTCGAGCATTTATCCATACTTTGAAATCAGAAAAAGATGAAACTTGAAAGTCATCTACATATAATACAAAGAAACGGCTCAATGTTAATCGAATTAAAAATATACTCGAAATATGAAAATTCGAGTGCATCTATAATGGAGCTATAAGTAATCGAGTAGTGGAATCGCGAAAGAATCGAAGAATAAAAAGTACAAGGAAGAAGGGAAAAAGTGAATGATGAAGATAGCGGTGGTATTGGTGATACAGGAAACTCAACGATTGTCGCTTCCTATAAAACAACAAACCTTATCCGTAATAAACAACTATGCGATTCAATTAAACAACTATACTTAAAGAAGAACAAACCTCCGCGCCGCTCTTCGGCTCGGACAAATTATTAAATCAAATGTGTATCGGTACATGCACCAATAAATCGTTACGACTGGAAAACACCGCGGCGCACATCTCGCACGTATACTCCACCGTGTCCGGTATTATCGTTTCCGGGACATCGTCTATCGGCGTAATAACACTATGTACGGCCATCATCCTTGTTTGCGGTGCCGATTCCACCTTGACATTGAGCTTAACGTTGTCCCCATTGCTTATCTCTTGCACAGTGTTGTGTGGTAATATGCTCTCCTCTTCATCGTCTTGAGCAGTAACGACACTCGCTTCAAAGGCTACTTCCAAATTACTGCCGTCCACTGCGTGCTCTATCAATCGTATTGGGTCACCGCTGTTTCCCATGGTATTATTATTGTTATTATTATTGTTATTGTTGTTATTATTATTATTCCGTAACTGTAACTGCTGCTGTTGCTACTGCTGCTGCTGTTGTTGCTGTTGTTGTTCTTCCGCATCTGTTTCGATCGACGTGTACAATTCCTGCTTCATTACTGACTGCTTTTGTCTCTTAGTCCTCTTTACAGTGGCCGATGATGATTTTTTCTTGTTTGACACCTGAGTTTTACCAAGAGCTAGAATATTACCATTGTTGTTCTTGTGACTGTCACCTGTGGCCTTTTGCACACCTGGTTCTTGCTTGATATTCGCTAGTAATTGCTGTGTCGACATAACAGACGCATCCTCCTTCGCTAATTTCGTCGGGAACGTCGCCGACGTGAACTGTGATTTACCTTCAACGTGATAACTGACATTCTTTGTGCGCGGCCGATTCCGCTCGCCACCTGGAAAGATGCCGGACTTATGCTCATTCGGCATCACCTTCGGCGTCCGGGTCACCATTGTCTTCGTCTTCTGGCCCTTCTTCGCACCGTCACTGCCCACTTCCACTGGCACACGCGTCTTCTGTGTATGGATCATTTTTGGCCGGCCCGACTGATTCGATGTTTGTGCCTCCTGCTTCTTCTCCTCTTTACGTAGCTTCTTTTTCGAAAGCTTCGATTTAGATGCATTTAACTTGGAGTTACTCACGATCGAGTTTATATTCTGTAGAGAACTTTCAAAACTTTTCAGTACGTTCTGATAACTTTCCTCGACATTCGATCGATGTTGCTTGTTCTTCTTGCCAAGTTTTCGCTTTGTGTTGTCTTCCGAATCAGAGCCGCCAGTGCCAGTGCCGCCGCCGCCACCACCACTTCCACCAATACCAACGACGACCCCACTACCGGTACCACCGCCGGTACCACCGCTATTTTCCATCATATCATACGTAAATTCATCTCTACGTACTACTGTATTCGTCTCAAAGGGTTTCGCTTTGCGTCTCCTCTTATATTTGCGCGGCCCAGTCTGTGGCTGGCGTCTCAACGCAGTGTTGTCATCACAATGCTGCACTATATGTGCCACTATTTCTTCAGACGTGCTGTATGACTCGCCACATACCTTACACAAATACGGTGTTGCACTGCCCACACATTTTGGATCTGGACCGGAATGATGGGCGCGTACGTGTTCCCGAAGAACCACCTGTAAAAAAGAAAATACAAATTTTTAATTATTATAATCAAAACAAAAGTGTATAATTTTTAAAGCACAATTTAATTTCATTCATACTTTAAAATTGTAGCACATGGCTAGATATTGCTTCTCAGACTAAAATTTATTTTTTGAATAATGGTTAACTATTTGCCATTTTAATCAAAAAATAAAAAATAAAAAGTTATAAAAAATAATACGAGAAAAATAGTACTCATACAATTTACTATCTTTCTTTTAGTAAAGTAAACGAACGAAGTAAAACGCATTCGCACTTTCATGCATTTTAATGATTATTCTTACTCTCTGATTAAATGCCCGAGGACAGATCGCACATCCATATGGTTTCTCGCCAGTGTGGATGCGCTCGTGTTTCCTCAAAGTACCGCCGTCTGCAAAAGCCTTCCAACAAAATCGACAACCATAAGGCCTCTCGCCAGTGTGGATACGTATATGGATTTGCTGTGAGCTGCGACTACCAAAGGTTTTCCCGCACTCACGGCATGGAAAACAACGGCCGCCTAGTTCCCTATTATGAGAATGACGGTGGCTTACAAGAGCCCGTCCGTCGGGGAATTCCTCGCCGCATTCATCGCAAGATACCATTTTGTTACGGTGCGATACCATATGTCTGCAAACATAGCATGTGTATGTATATATATATATATGTGTGTGTGTGTGTGTGTGTGTGTGTGTATTATTGTGCATATATATATCAAATAGGAAAATTCTAAAGAATAAAGAATGAAAGTTGCTTGTTTTTATCAAAGAGATCAAAATGAATTAAATACTTTAATGTATGCATTTGTGGGTGTGCATGCATGCGTGTGTGTGTTATTATAATATACAAAATATACTGCAGGAACGATCAGTGAAGCTGAAAATTTTTTATTATATTATCTCATTTATTTTACCTTCGTAAACGAGCTTTACTATGAAAGCGCTTTCCGCACTTTGTACAACCAAAGGTTTTGTCAACATTGTGTATCCAAGAATGTTTCAACAAACTGCGCTTGTCCTTGCATGTTTTCCCACACAACGTGCACGTGTTTGGCGGCGCGTTCTCAGCATGATTTTGTCGCACATGTTCTGCAACTTCTACTTCATCACGGCATCTTGTCCCGCACAACAGACAACGACGACTAGGAGATCTTGTTTTAAATAAAATAAATTATCAAATAAGTAAATGTATATGAACACGCTCCAAATTCGTTTCAGAGAAAAGAACCGAATTATTTCGCATGTAATTAATAAAAAAATGTTATTTATTACAATATGTTTCTTCTACTATTAATACCGATTTGATGAGCAAATTATGAAAATACTTGAAATTTATTAACAAAATTGACTACTAATTTTGCATTGATCAATTAAATGATTTTGATGAATTAACGAGAGCTGTAAATACCTTGAAGCATGAAGTTCTGCATGTGCCAACAGTGCTAAAGCCTCCTCGAACTCTTCTCCGCAAACGTTACACGCATGATGCTGACTGGAACTCTCCATTGTGTCCATCTCCGTCTTTATGTGAATTCTATATGTACGATATTAAATTTTACATGAACAAATGTTCAATATTAACATTCACATGTTAATAATAAAAGAATTTACGTATATTATTAATAATTATGTAAATTACATAATTATATTAACATTTTAGCTATAATTTAAGCTATAATCAGTTATAATAAATTATAACTCATCAATTACATTTTTTTAGTCATTGATAATTAAAAAATTTGTATAGCTATATGTGATGCATATATAAAATAATTCAAACTAACCTAATTATATTTTTAGAAAATTTTGAAAACTTTATTTTCTTTCAATTCTTTAACATCCCAATTTAAATATCTTGTGTTTATATTTAATAATAATACTGAATTCAAATTATTAAAATAACATTTTATTTCAGATCTAGAAAATCTATGATACCTCAGAAATTATCATTATAGAAACACTCATCCTATATCCAAACATTTGCATTCACCAAGACAAGCAATAATTCTGAAATACTTTGTACAAATTTAAAATACTTACTTCTGATGACGTTTAAGTAGATCTAAACGATGGAACGGTACTGCACAAGTGTTACAATAAAACTCGCCGATTCTCTCGTCGCCCGTGTAAGTAATGTCATTATCATATTCTTCTGTATCAGATACCTGTTGGGGAATGGTACCACCATGCTTAATGCGTACATGTTCCCGCAAACTGTTGACATCCCAGAACATATCACCACACGAGGTACATTCAAAAGGACTATCACCACCATGAACGCGAGCATGTGACGCAAGTGCTTTCTCTCTAGCAAAGCCGATACCACATGACTGGCAGACGTATGGTTTTGTTGGATCAGTGACAGGCCACTGCGACTGCTGTCTGTTGGTGACAGACATCTCCTCCATCTGCCATCTCGAGCTAGATGCATAATTGCCGCTGCGTGCAGAGTAACCATTGGTCAGCTTATCCTCGTAGAAAGACAGTAGGTCTTCGTAATTATTGTCTGGTTTATACACATACTTGCCCAGCTCTATCTTGATATCCTCGGCATTACGTTTTGGTATAGCAGCGGTGTTATTCTTCCGTTTACGAGGCGCACTTGATTGTACCTTCTTGCGCCTGCCTTTGTTGCCGGTTGTTACATCCTCTTCCTCGGCAACCAGTGAATCCTCATCATTCAAGTCATCCTCAAGACCATCTTGCGACGGTGGGTACGCGTGGACCTTCAGGTGATTGTTTAGATCACATTTGCGTACGAAACGGGACCCACATAGATTGCAACCATATGGACGATCTGTCTGGTGTACCACAATGTGATTCATCAAATTTGCCTTCTTTCGGAACCTGCGACTGCAAAAGTCGCATGGATACGGTTTGGCGTTCTGGTCAGAATCCTGATTGGTCGGCAATGGTATCTCCATGTCATCGTACTCCAAGAGAGTGTCGTGAGCCACCTTAGTCTCTGGAATCTCGACCCTTTTAAATAAAGTGATTTAATTAATAGACATACTTTGAAAGAATCAAAGAAACAATTTTTTAGACCTGGCAGATGCACAAAGATACAAAAACATTTAGTTGAAACATTAAGTTGAAACAATAAGGAGATAAAGGCTTCATTAAAGAAAGATGTATCATTTCATGTATCTGCACCGAGACTCACCCATCTGGACCGGGTCTGTCCCAGTTGTCGGCTATTACTTCCTCAGTAACTTGTATATTCAGATAGTCATGTCCTTGATCCTGTGGCACTATATAGATAGATTCCATGTCGTTGGTCTGAGGTACCATCAGTATTTCGGGCTCGCTGGTAGGCACAACATCGGGAACAGATTCGACTGTTTCCTCTACTGCCACCTCCTCGCAAGCACCAATCACCTCCTCCTCTGATGCGACCAGCTGCGCCTCCAGACCACATATCACCTCCTCGTGAAGCTCTACGTCTCCCACCCATTGTAGATTAAGATCCCCGGCGACGTCCATTTTGTTTGGCCTTTAAACTACTTGATCACTGAAATCACTAACAACGTACGAGATCAGTAAGCGTGCTGCTGCACGTGGCTCGATCGTGGCAATCAATTTCGCAAATTCACAAAACGCGACACTCACGATACTCGCTGCAATCTTGCGACCGACGGAAATCCACTCATTGTTCGGCATTCGCGCGCAAATCGCGCACTTTTATCACAAAATCCCCCGACATTACGAGAAACTCTCAAGGCGTGACAAAGCGATCGGTCGCGAAATTAGTTTCCGTGCGCGAGTGATCCTTCGCGGATCCGAAGTTACATCACGCAGCGAGTTGCCGCCAAGTACACGGCGTACATACGTGACGACGTTTCCTTTCCGACAGAAGTGCGACAGCTCGGACGAGTTCGCAACAACACGTCGAACGAACAATTATCGGCAGGCAGCCGTTTCCCTCTCCCGCCCGCGTCGCCCGACTCGTCGTCGCCGTTCGCGGGACAAACGATAATCGCTCGCGGTCAGCCCGAGCACGGCCGATCGCGTCTCGACACAGGTTATAATTATATAGGTTATAACATTGGAGGTTATAACGAAAGAGGACGAAGCGCGTCCTCGGGAACGTGGCGTCGGCGGGGAACGACGGTGGCGTCGCGACGCCACTGGACGAGGATTGCCAAGTGGCGCAACAAGCGGCGTTGGTGACAGCGACGATGACGACGATAATAGCGACGGTGGTGGCGATGACATCCGAACGACAAAGTCAGGACAACCGCGAGCCGTCCAAGCGAGACTGTCTCCCGTTTTCGGCGACGAAACCTCCTTTTTCGCACACGCTCTCTTTCTCCTCCGTCGAAATCATTCACACATACACACGTACGTGCGCGCGCGCGCGCGCGCGAGCGTGGATCTCAAGCGGAGGCGCGGCGTCGTCGCGCGGACGACACGCCGAGCGTAACCGGCGCAAGACGCAAATGCGGAAACGGGCGAAATGGTCACGGCAGTTTTACTTACTATTTTGAAGCCTCAAACGTGACGACGCAGTGAATAACCTAACCAAAGGCTGCTCGGTCCCGCGATCGTGACGAGCAGCGTCGACCTTCGGTTGTTTTCAATTCTGGTGGGGGATGCGCGTAGAAATAAACGTGACAAGATGGCGGCTCGTGCGATGCATGCGCGCGCGCAATTACGAGCGCTGGCACGGGTCATGCGTAGATGGGCAAGTCGGTCGAAAGCCACGTTTCCGAATAACGACGTTCGATTATCCAATGGGAAGAACTCACTTTCAAATTCGAGGAGAATAATCGATGTGATTGGTTAGTTTCTTACGACTTAATGGTTAAGGCCTGTTCTAAGTCGTAAGCGTAGTCGTAAGTCGTAAGTGAATAGACCAATCATATTCGATTATTCTTTTCTAAATTCAACTATGATTGATTTATACGCTTACGACTTGTGACATACGACTCATTGTAGAACAGGCCTAAGAGGCCTTCTACAATAAGTTATTAATCGTAAGTCGTAAGCGAATAGACCAATCATATTCGATTATTCTTGTCTAAATTCAACTATGGCCGGTATTCATAGTCGGGTCTTATAATTAAGACCGTCTTAAGTTTATCTTCAGATACTCCGTAGCCAATGAACTGATTCGTACAGCATCTAAAGATAAACTTAAGACGATCTTAAATATAAGACCCGACTATGAATACCGGCCTATGATTGGTTTATTCGCTTACGACTTGCGACTAACGACTCATTGTAGAAAATCTCTAAGGCCTAGTCTACAATCAAGTCGTAAGTCCGTGTCGTAAAAAATTAACCAATCACAGTTGAATTTATAGAAAAATATTCAATTGTGATTGGTTAATTTCTTACGACAACGACTACGACAACGACTTACGACTTGATTGTAGACTAGGCCTAAGCCTTGTGTCCGCGATACCAGAAATCGGTCCAGATTACAGACTTCTATATTATATTCTAAACTGCTAACTGCGTCTTTTTAACTGTTGCAGGTATTTATGTATGACATGCGCAGAATAAGTTACGAGCACGCGCAGTGAATATTATCTTATATAAAATTAAAGGAAAAGTAAACAAATTACTACGGCTCTCTGATATAAAATCATAAATTTGAAAGAATATAAGCCTTTTTATAAAACCAAAAACATATGTATATGTGGTGTGATGATAAAACCATTACAAGTAATCATAAAACAATTCGCGAACAAAATTACACATATGTACTTACATACTTACATAAGAGAAATATGTAGCTAATTATCTGGCAATTTTCATGAAAAAAAGGTCATTTTATTGGCTGAACACTAGGCTTTACTACCCCTATTGTAGACCCGAACTTAAAGGTCTAGTACAACTGACCAATCACATTCAATTATTTTCTTCATATACGACTGGGATTGGTCAGTTGTACGACCTACGACTGCGACTACGGCCTATGTAGATAGACCTTAAGACCATCTTAAGTACAATTAAAGGTTGCATTCCAAAACGTATTATTTGAGGAAAATTTTACTCAATAGCTCAATACTCTATAGCTCGCGTCACATATACTATAGAACATATACTATAGAAATTAAATAAAATTTTCCTCAAATAAGATGTTTTGGAATGCAACCTAAAATGTTATAAACTAATCGCAAAGCTGTATTAGCAAATTAAGATATTACTTAAGACGGTCTTAAAAATAAGAACAAGAAAAAAAAAGAACAGACTATACGAATACCGACCTAAGATTGAGAGTAGCTTGAAATTTAACCAATCAGAGCAAAGCTTATTAAACTTGAGATTAGTTTTCTCTGCTCTGATTGATCAAATTTCAATTCAATCTCAATCTTAAATCAACAGCCGACGTTTTTCTTTGTCAAACTGCTAAATTACTTACAAGCATTTCTGCTGGTTGGTAAAAGTCAGATTACAGTATGATATTCAAAATAGATTTTTTAAATCTAAAAATTAGGTTTAATTATGTTTAATTAAAAAATTTTTTTACAAATAAATTATTATTAAAATTATTAACTGGTTCAAACATGTAGAATGCGCATATAAATTTGTAATCAACTTTAAAAAAATACTATCAGTATATTTTTTGCTTTTTCTACAATTTTTTATTACATTTGTTTAACAAAATTTATTGTATATCTGATATTTATTGACAAATAACATTTCCAGAATTTTATAACATTTATTGTACTACATTTACAACATTTACATTTATAGATATTAACTTTGTCGCAGCACTAGGATTCCGTAACTTGCTATCGATAGTTTTCAGTATCGTTAACTAGCGACAACCAATAGCAAAGGTAATCTTGGAAAAAAGTACAGATCTTATAGCATAGTTGTTTCGCTGCGTTCAGTAGAAAAAGTAGCTAGTGAACGTTCAATGATTCTTTAATGCCCAGTTCCACCAATGTAGATTAACTTTAATCTTGGCTCACCTACTTTTCCATCTTTTTCCAATTCTCAGGCTTAGAAAAAGACAGAAAGTAAGTTAAACCGAAATTAAAGTTAATCCGCATTGGTAGAAATGGAAATTAATGGAAATGGGTATAATAAAATTGGGTCATGGTTTTTTCGTTCTTCACTAGATCTAGTATAAAAACTAACCGTAATAAAAAGGTGCATCCAATGAACCGCTCATCAAACAGCTAAGTAGCAATTAAATATGATTGGTTAAATCTAAATGTAAGAATTGATAATAAAAATTAATGCACTCAAAGAATCATTGAGATTCAATGAACTACTTTTTCCACCGAATGCAGCCATTGGACGTACTATATCGCACTGTAAAAACTCTATACGAAAATTTAAATGTTCAAGAAAAATTGGATATTTTGATTTGAGCATCTATTATTAGATCGCGCTATTTACTATATTATTATCCAATGTAAACTTCCCAAAAATAAAAAGCCGAAAGTTTGCTCTCTATAAATACACTATGATCAATTTACCGCATTTAAAGTGCGATAGATAAATGTAAACGTCAGAGAGAAAAAGAAGAGAAATAAAAAGTCCAAAAGGTCCATGAAGAACCGGGCTAAAAAGAATAATAAATAAATTAATCAATAAACACTGTAAATGTTTAATCCAAAATTGCAGTAACGAATTATTTAAATTTATAGTTTTATTATAATTTATAGTTCTATTAATATATTAGTGAGTAGATATAACTTACAGTAATGTTAATAATAATATAAATAACATATAAAAAAATAATCAATATAGAGTGATTATATATAATAATTCTTTGCGAGATATTTTTAGCATTTTATTAGCAACAACGCATCGAACGTGTGATATTAAATTATAATAATTATTAAAATGCGTATTTAACGTTAGATCGACATTGTGTGAGAGAAGTATAAGCTTGATATAAGAATAAACTTTGTATTTCATTATCACAGCGTGCTGAGTGCGCAAAGGGAATGTGACATAATTATTAAAATGTACACTCAGCACTTTAATTCAAACATCACAAAAGCATTAGAAAAAAAATGTTGAAAAAGAAATGATATCTATATAATAGTTGCATTCAAAAATAGAAAAAGCTCATTAAGCGCTTTGCTGTTAAATTTTCGTGGAACGACACTTAATATCGTTTATTCAGCGTAAGTGTCGTTCCACACGCTCTTTCATCATGTTTTAGCAGCATTTCAGCGTACGTATTAAAAGTAATGACGATGGAAAAAATGGTGACCACATAGTAAACATATTGGGAGAGCAGAAACCTCTAATTAAATTTGAAAATTAGAAAATTTGGCAACAGTTAAATAAACAGTTAATAAGCAAACCTGTTAAAAAGCACAACATAAACGTTTATCATTGCCTTTTCTGTTCAAGTCCCGTTCACACGTTATCATATCAGTATTCCTATTTTGTAATTCGAATCTTAATGATCTTAATGATAACAATTACCATCATATTATTATTGCGCAACTTTTTTACCGCATAGTACATTATATCTGCGGCAAAATGGTAACAACGCTGTTGTCGAAAGTTACACAACAGGCTTAGAGCTATCGGTGCAATCAGTGCGCTCGCTGGTGACGCGTCATTGATTCTCCCCGGGACGTTCGTAAGTGAGAAAAAAAAAAGTAATGATTAGTCATCCGCCTCGCGAGACAGATATAATCGCGCCGTAGCCGCGATAACGCGCAGCTCGTAGCCCAACGCGAGATGAAGCGAATCATGATATTCGTTGGCACCGGAAACACCGGTCTCTGCTCTTTGAGAACCGCCGTGGAAAACGGTAATCCCCTACCGATCACGCGCCTCTCATTTCTTTTCCTCTCCCAAGGTCTTCGAAAATGGCACGATCCGATTCTTTGCGCTTGTACATACGTCACACCATTCATGCTCGAAACGAAGCGATATATTACATATATTATACATATATGTATGTATATAATATAATGTACACACACACACACACACACACACACACACACACACGCACACACACACACACACACACACACATATATATATATATATAATTGGACATCAAACAGAAAAGAAAGAAGGATGGAAAGTTACAGAAAGTTCGTGTGCGAGAAAAAGAATAAATCTAATTGTCAACTCCCTTGTTGACAATTGAGGGTCCCTTCTTCCATTACTCAAGAGTGGTGACAATTTTCATGGAGATTAGCTATTGTCACAATTTAGGATTTATGTAATTACGAGTTATAGGTTTATTTTTATAGATTTATTTTTAAATTCAGCGATAATCTGAGATCAGTAATTGTCGATTTGTTTTGTACAGCAGCGAACTATATACATTGTGAATTGTATATCCTAGCAAACACCAATTGATAGTGATCAATGTTATTATACGATTTCCCATTTGACGTCTGCAAAAGCCTTCCAACAAAATCGACAACCATCAAGGCCTCTCGCCAAAGTGGATAGGTACATGGATTTACTGTGAGCTGCGACTACCAAAAGTTTTCCCGCACTCACGGCATGGAAAACAACGGCCGCCCAGTTCCCCATTATGAAAATGATGGTGGCTTACAAGAGCCCGTCCGTCGGGGAATTCCTTGCCGCAACCATAAGGCCTCTCGCCAGTGTGGATACGTATATGGATTTGCTGCGACTACCAAAGGTTTTCCCGCACTCACGGCATGGAAAACAACGGCCGCCCAGTTCCCTATTATGAGAACGAAGGTGGCTTAAAAAAGCCCATCTGTCGGAGAATTTCTCGCCGCATTTATCGCAAGATATCATTTGGTTACGGTGCCATACCATATGTCTGCAAACATAGCAAATGTATATGTATATGTATATGTATATGTAGATAAATATATATATCAAATAGGAAAATTCTAAAGAATAAAGAATGAAAGTTGCTTGTTTTTATCAAAGAGATCAAAATGAATTAAATACTTTAATGTATGCATTTGTGGGTGTGCATGCATGCGTGTGTGTGTTATTATAATATACAAAATATACTGCAGGAACGATCAGTGAAGCTGAAAATTTTTTATTATATTATCTCATTTATTTTACCTTCGGAAACGAGCTATACTATAAAAGCGCTTTCCGCACTTACAATGAAAGATTTTGTTAACATTGTGTATCCAAGAATGTTTCAACAAACGGCGCTTGTCCTCGCATGTTTTCCCACACAACGTGCACGTGTTTGGCGGCGCGTTCTCAGCATGATTTTGTCGCACATGCTCTGCAACTTCTACTTCATCACGGCATCTTGTCCCGCACAACAGACAACGACGACTAGGAGATCTTGTTTTAAATAAAATAAATTATCAAATAAGTAAATGTATATGAACACGCTCCAAATTCGTTTCAGAGAAAAGAACCGAATTGTTTCGCATGTAATTAATAAAAAAATGTTATTTATTACAATATGTTTCTTCTGTTATTAATACTGATTTGATGCGAATTATGAAAATACTTGCAATTTCTTAGCAAAATTAACTATTAATTTTGCATTGATCAATTAAATGAATTTGATGAATTAACGAAAGCTGTAAATACCTTGAATCATGAAGTTCTAGCTGTGCCAACAGTGATAAAGCTTCCTCGAACTCTTCTCCAACGTTACACGTACGATGCTGACTGAAACTCTCCAGTTCCATCTTCGTCTTTATGTGAATTCTATATGTACGACATTAAATTTTACATGAACAAATGTTCAATATTAACATTCACATGTTAATAATAAAAGAATTTACATATATTATTAATAATTATGTAAATTACATAATTATATTAACATTTTAGCTATAATTTAAGCTATAATCAGTTATAATAAATTATAACTCATCAATTATATTTTTTTAGTCATTGATAATTAAAAAATTTGTATAGCTATATGTGATGCATATATGAAGTAAACAAAAAACAAACTTAACTATATTTTTAGAAAATTTTGAAAACTTTATTTTCTTTCAATTCTTTAACATCACAATTTAAATATATTGTGTTTATATTTAATAATAATACTGAATTTAAATTATTAAAATAACATTTTATTTCAGATCTAGAAAATCTATGATACCTCAGAAATTATCATTATAGAAACACTCATTGGTCACGTTCAGCAGACGCAACTGTTGTACAACTGTTGAATGAATGTCTGCTAAACGCGTTCTGCTCAGTCATCGATACTCAACATGTTTAGTGAGCGGATGCCATTTTTTCCATCAAACATTTTCTCCGCTACCACAGCTCAACATGATGTAAAACAATATGGCAGCACACGGTGAGTAGTGTAATCACGAGATTTTAAGGTTACAGAAAAAGAATTTTGTAAAAATACTATTATATCCGATTTCATATAGTCGTATTTCAAATCTTAGACCTCCAAATTTCAACTCTCAGGTTTCGAATCTTTAACTTCAAATTGTAATATTAGTGGATAATTATCAAATCCTAAATAAAAAATTAAAAATCGTCACTGCAAAACTATTTATAATTATACGTGATAATTTATTGTGACTGTTCTGAAAATTGAAGTTTGATATTCGAGATTGGAGATCTAAGATTCGAGAAATTTTAATAAATTCTTAAGTCACGTGACATTGGGAAATCTCGCGTCCGTGTAACGTCCGTTCAGTAGACTCGGTTTTGATCACTAAGCACTCACGGATCATTCGGATCAATCGCTCTCTATCAGTTGAGTCTGCTGAACGCGACCATTCTATATCCAAACATTTGCATTCAACAAGACGAGCAATAATTCTGAAATACTTTGTACAAATTTAAAACCGCTGCCGCTGCACGTGGCTCGATCGCGCGCGCGAGCGTGGATCTCAAGCGGAGGCGCAGCGTCGTCGCGCGGACGACACGCCGAGCGTAACCGGCGCAAGACGCAAATGCCGAAACGGGCGAAATGATCACGGCGGTTTTACTTACTATTTTGGAGCCTCAAACGTGACGACGCAATCAAAAACTTAACCAAAGGCTGCTCGGTCCCGCGATCGTGACGAGCAACGTTGACTTCCAGTTGTTTTCAATTCTGGTGGGGGACGCGCGTAGAAATAAACGTGACAAGTGGCGCCTCGTGCATGTGCGTGCGCAGTTACGAGCGCTGGCACGGGTCATGCGTAGATGGGCAAGTCGGCCAAAAGCCACGTTTCCGAATGACGACGTTCTATTATCTAATGAAGAGAACTCACTTTTAGATTCGAGGAGAATAATCGATGTGATTGGTGAGTTTCTTACGACTTAATGGTTAAGCCTTGTGTCCACGATACCAGAAATCGTTCCAGACAGAGACCCTATAAGGCTGAAATCACATGGTGCGGAATAGAAGTACGGAAATTCCGTATCGCGACCAATAATGTTTTCTCTGTTTCGTGTTCTTTCCGTCTCATTTTCTAATGCTTAGTCTCTCGCTCACACTCACTCAATAGACACACCTGTGCATAATGAGGCTTGACCGTCTATGCCCATATTTGGAATTCGTGCGTCTCTCTTTTATGGGGCTCGACTCTCTCATTGTGAAGATACGGGACTAGCAATATAGAAGTATTACATATATGGTCTACGGAGATGTAATTTTAAAACATCTGTTGTCAGTAAGTAAATTTATCATATTTTAATGACATTATAAGAAAAAACAACATATATTTAATAAATGTAGAAGCATTTTATAACAGTTAAAAGAGCACAGATAGCACAGATATGCATCCATACCCCAGCCAAACAGTCACGTGACGTATTGGCGAGTCTCTCCTTATAGGGTCTCTAGGTCCAGATACCAGAGATCTTGATCCGAGAAATATGAAGCCACAGATGTCTATTCTAGTACTAGATCGCTAACTTCATCAAAAGAGCTGAGGCCGGCAGGATTTCCGGTTTCGGCCATGACACCCTACAACAAAATGGCGACAATGCGTGTGTTATGTGTATATTTGTACGTGCGTATGCACATGTGATACCCGGCGTGGTGATACAAATTGATAATTGTAAAAATTCTTGAAAGATGCCGAGCACAGTTGTTGCATTCCAAAATGCAAAAATACCACAAAAGACGGTTTTTATTTATTTAGGTAAGTGAAATGTATTTATTTATAATTCGAGGTTTGTACTATTATAGACATCTGTGGTTGAATGTTAATTAATTGCTGTGGTTAACTGTGTTTTTTCAAGTGTGTTTTTTCGATATCGCCATAATGCCAAGCAATTGCTGCGTAACGGGTTGCAAAAATAACAATAAAAATGGTTTTCATTTATTTAGGTAAGTAGAATGTATATGTTTGTAATATACAAGTTTTATGACATTCTAAGGTTATATGTCAAATAAGCATTACATATACTTTTATACATATAGAGTTGTTGAAAAATGGCGGAAGCGGCCATTTTGTTGTAGGTAACATGGCTGAAACCGGAAATCCTTCCTGCCTCAATACTGTCATATGCTAATAGCACAGGTTAGCGATCTAGGTTTAGTATAGATATCTGTGTATGAAGCTAATCACCTGGCAGTTTTTATAGAAAAAAAGTCTTTTCATTAACATTAGGCTTTACTACTCCTATTGAAGACCCAAACTTAAAGGTCTAGCCGTACAACTGACCAATCACATTGGTCGCGTTCAGCAGACCTCAACTGTTGTACAACTGTTGAGTAATTCTTTTTAATGCGTCAACATGATTGGTCTAGATTTCGGGATCTAATAGAAAGGACCAATAATCACTGATCGCTCACTGATCTGCTCTGCTGCTGAACGCAGCCATTCAATTCTTTTCTTCATATTCGACTGTGATTGGTCAGTTGTACGGCCTACGACTGCGACTACGGCCTATGTAGATAGACCTTAAGACTAACTTAAGTACAATTAAGATGTTATAAACTAATCGCAAAGCTGTATTAGCAGATTAAGATATTACTTAAGACGGTCTTAAAAATAAGAACAAGAAAAAAAAAGAACAGACTATACGAATACCGACCTAAGATTGAGAGTAGCTTGAAATTTAACCAATCAGAGCAAAGCTTATTAAACTTGAGGTTAGTTTTCTCTGCTCTGATTGATCAAATCATGAAATTCAATACAATCTCAATCTTAAACCAACAGCCGACGTTTTTCTTTGTCAAACTGCTGAATTACTTACAAGCATTTCTGCTGGTTGGTAAAAGTCAGATTACAGCATGATATTCCAAATAGATTTTTTAAATCTGTAAAAAATTAGGTTTAATTATGTTTAATTAAAAAATTTTTTTACAAATAAATTATTATTAAAATTATTAACTGGTTCAAACATGTAGAATGTGCATATAAATTTGTAATCAACTTATAAAAAATGCTATCAATATATTTTTTGCTTTTTCTACAATTTTTTATTACATTTGTTTAATAAAATTTGATGTATATCTGATATTTATTGGCAAATAACATTTCCAGAATTTTATAACATTTACTACATTTACAACACTTACATTTATACATATTAACTTTGTCGCAGCACTGGGATTCCGTAACTTGCTATCGAGTTTTCAGTATCGTTAACTAGCCATAACCAATAGCAAGGGTGATTTTGGAAAAAAGCACAAATCTTATAGCAGTTGTTTTGCTGCGTTCAGTAGAAAAAGTAGCTAGTGAACGTTCAATGATTCTTTAATGCCCATTTCCACCAATGCAGATTAACTTTAATCTCGATTTAACTTACGCTTTATTTTTTCTAATTTTTAGAACTAGAAAAGGAGAAAACGTAAGTTAAACCGAGATTAAAGGTAATCAAGTTACGTTTCCATTTCTACCAATGTAGATTAATTTTAATCTTGGCTCACCTACTTTTCCATCTTTTTCCAATTCTCAGGCTTAGAAAGAGACAGAAAGTAAGTTAAACCGAGATTAAAGTTAATCCGCATTGGTAGAAATTAAAGGAAATGGGCATAACAGGATTGGGTCATGGGTTTTTTGTTCTTCACTAGATCTAGTGTAAAAACTAATCGTAATAAAAAGTGCATCCGGTGCATCCAATCCATCCAATGAACCGCTCACCGAACAGG
This sequence comes from Crematogaster levior, assembly GCA_901521435.1. Taxonomy (NCBI): domain Eukaryota; kingdom Metazoa; phylum Arthropoda; class Insecta; order Hymenoptera; family Formicidae; genus Crematogaster; species Crematogaster levior. The sequence continues at coordinate 45,576 of CABEGB010001371.1, forward strand.
TAAGTAGCAATTAAATGTGATTGGTTAAATCTAAGTGTAAGAATTGATAATAAGAATTGATGCACTCAAAGAATCATTGAGATTCAATGAACTACTTTTTCCACTGAATGCAGCCATTGGACGTACTATATCGCGCTGTAAATACTCTATACGAAAATTTAAACGTTCAAGAAAAATTTGATGTTTTGATTTGAGCATCTATTATTAGATTGCGCTATTTATTATATTATTATCCAATGTAAACTTCCCAAAAACAAAAAGCCGAAAGTTTGCTCTCTCTAGATGCACTATGATCAATTTACCGCATTTAAAGTGAGATAGATAAATGTAGACATCAGAGAGAAAAAGAAGAGGAATAAAAAGTCCAAAAAGCCCATGAAGAACCAGGCTAAAAAGAATAATAAATAAATTAATCAATAAACACTGTAAATGTTTAATCCAAAATTGCAGTAACGAATTATTTAAATTTATAGTTTTATTATAATTTATAGTTCTATTAATATATTAGTGAGTAGATATAACTTACAGTAATGTTAATAATAATATAAATAACATATAAAAAAATAATCAATATAGAGTGATTATATATAATAATCTTTTGCGAGATATTTTTAGCATTTTATTAGCAACAACGCATCGAACGTGTGATATTAAATTATAATAATTATTAAAATGCGTATTTAACGCTTAGATCGACATTGTGTGAGAGAAGGATAAGCTTGATATAAGAATAAACTTTATATTTCATTATCGCAGCGTACTAAGTGCGCAAAGGGAATGTGATATAATTATTAAAATGTACACTCAGCACTTTAATTCAAACATCACAAAAGTACTAGAAAAAAAGTGTTGAAAAAGAAATGATATCTATATAATGCATTCAAAAATAGAAAAAGCTCATTAAGCGCTTTGCTGTTAAATTTTCGTGGAACGACACTTAATACCGTTTATTCGGCGTTAAGTGTCGTTCCACACGCTCTTTCATCATGTTTTAGCAGCATTTCAGCGTACGTATTAAAAGTAATGACGATGGAAAAAAATGGTGACTACATAGTAAACATTGGGAGAGCAGAAACCACAAATTGAATTTGAAAATTAGAAAATTTGGCAACAGTTAAGTAAGCAGTTAAATAAACAAAACTGTTAAAAAGCACAGCGTAAAGCGTTTATCGTTGCCTTTTATGTTCAAGTTCGCAGTCCGTTCACGCGTTATCATATCAGTATCTATTTTGTAGGTAGTTCGAATCTTAATGATAACAATTACCATCATACCGTTATTGCGCAACTTTTTTACCGTATATAGTATATTATATCTGCGGCAAAATGATAACAACGCTGTTGTCGAAAGTTACACAACAGGCTTAGAGCTATCGGTGCAATCAGTGTGCTCGCTGGTGACGTGTCATTGATTCTCCCCGGGACGTTCGTAAGAGAGAAAAAAAAAAGTAATGATTAGTCATCCGCCTCGCGAGGCAAATATAATCGCGCCGTAGCCGCGATAACGCGCAGCTCGTAGCCCAACGCAAGATGAAGCGAATCGTGATATTCGGTGGCACCGGAAACACCGGTCTCTGCTCTTTGAGAACCGCCGTGGAAAACGGTAATCCCCTACCGATCACGCGCCTCTCATTTCTTTTCCTCTCCCAAGGTCTTCGAAAATGGCACGATCCGATTCTTTGCGCTTGTACATACGTCACACCATTCATGCTCGAAACGAAGCGATATATATATATATATATACACATATATATAATTGGACATTAAACAGAAAAGAAAGAAGGATGGAAAGTTACAGAAAGTTCGTGTGCGAGAAAAAGAATAAATCTAATTGTCAACTTCCTTGTTGACAATTGAGGATCCCTCCTTCCATTACTCGGGAGTGGTGACAATTTGCATGGAGAGATTAGCAATTGTCACAATTTAGAATTTATGCAATTGCGAGTTATATAGATTTATTTTTAAATTGAGCGATAATCTGAGATCAGTAATTGTCGATTTGTTTTGTGTAGCGGCGAAGTATATACTTATTGTGAATTGTATGTCCTAGCAAACACCAGTTGATAGTGACATCAATGTTATATGATTTCCCATTTAACGATATATATGCGATATACGTGTGTAACAGTTACATTGTCGAGAGGGAAATCGTAAACACTAATATTACATTACTGTTAGTTGGTGCTTGTTGGGATAATGTGCAATAGTGTGCCTCATTTAAGTTAAATTTGTGTGACAAAAATATAAGATTTTGTGTTGTGTATGTCAAAATAAATTGTACAGTTTGTGAGTAGTTGATAATTTGCTTTCTTTTCAAAGAGATAAAATTAAAATGTGTATACAAAATTAATCATTATCATTGTTAAACTAGTGTAATTAATTTTTCCTTTTATGTTAAAAATAAATGTGTTTGCGACATGTAAGTTATTATGTATCTGATTTTGCAATTTTGTATGTGCATGATATTATATTAACTTTTATATATTTAAATCGAGTACATGTTGTTACGTTTTTCCTGTCACTGTCTGTCGTTTAGGTCTGGAGGTGAGAGCTTTTGTAAGAGATGAGGCCAAGATTCCTGAGGATCTTAGAAGTGAAATTGAAGCAGTTGTTGGAGATGTTACTAATGCAAAGCAGGTTGCAAATGCAGTAGCTGGTAGAGATGCCGTCGTGGTAGTACTTGGCACCAACGATTGCTTGGGTAAGTGGCATATATATTTTCTACAATATTTATATGTACATGTACATCTTTCGTTGTTGTTTTATAATGATATGCTGCACTTATTTGTTTTATGCTACTTTAAGATCCTACTACTGTGTTATCTCAAGGCATGAAGTACATAGTAGATGCCATGAAAGCACATAACGTTGAACTGGTCTCCGTATGTATATCAGGTAAGATATAATATTGCAAAAACAAAGATGCTGAATATGTGCCAAAACTGTTAGTTATAACAATAGAAATACAGGCACACCTCGGAGATAACAATAAAAACGAAGTATGCCTGTATTGTAGTGCGCAACCTTGCAAAATTGCTCAATATATTTTTTTGATACTCCTGGCATGCTTGAAACTTCTCTCTTTAAATTTTCAACTCATCATATATGCAATACTTTTTTCTACCAATGTCTATTGCTTGAATTTTCAGCATTTTTATTCTTCAAACCTGAAGCAGTGCCTGCCAGATATCGAGATGTGACTGCAGATCATCAGCGTATGTTTGATATAATCAAATCGAGTGACTTAAAGTGGGTGGCGGTACTGCCACCGAACATTAAAGGTATGCCTAGATAATGAGAGATGATGAAGCATGATCCTCAAGAAATTTCATGGATTTTATTTTTCCAGACGCACCAAGATCCAAATACACTGTCGCATTTGATTCTTCACCTGGACATGGAATTTCCAATTTCATGGATTTTATTTTTCCAACGAATTTCCAAATACGATTTGGGTGCTTTTCTCGTCGAATGTCTTGAGAATCCTGATTATTACCAAAAGGTTTGCGGCATCGCGAACACGTCATGATGTGAGAAGGAATGTAGGGATATATAAATAATATGCATGTATTTTTTTTCTAGTGGAAAAATAAATATGTATATTTATGTAAATTGTTATCACGTTGTCAACAAGTTTGGCATTTATGCAATTGACTTGAATTGCACGAGTTGGATGGAAAAAAAGGACGTATTAAGCGCATTGTGTTCTGTCACTTGAATATAACAGATAATGAAAGAATATTTGAAATTAAATAGAAATGTAATCTGACGAGGGAAATGCACTAAAAAGCTGAGGACAAATCTGATCATAAATTAGAATTATAAAAAAATAGTTGTATTATAAAGCTCGAAAAATAAGTGCGACACTCTACTTTGCAACTTATAATAAGAACAGAAATTGAAGTATCCAGTACTTCATTCGCGTCGCCTGACCGAGCTGGAAAGTCAAATGCACATTCATTCGAGAATGATTTCATGTTCTGAAACATTACTTGATTGATATGTACTAATGAATTATGATTTCCTAATCAAAAGGGTTCAAATTCTTCGTTGAACAATATGCTAAATTATCTATCCTATTCCCATTTTGTTCTACTTGAATTCGTTATCTTTCTTTAAGTATCTAATTTTGATCGACATGAAAGCTCTCTCGTTAGCCTCGGCAGGAGCGGAAACTACGCGGAGCACATTTTGAAACTCTGATGTAACGCTAGTATCACAATTTCTTTACCATGTGTGTTTTTTGGGATAGCATACGCATGTCGAAAAACTTTGACAGTTGAAACGCCGGCATCGGGGGCGGCGGCGGCGGTGGTGGCGGTTGTCCAGCGGACTGATCGCCATTCCGCTCCTTAAATCTTGTCCTGCCGAGGGGCGGACTGGCAGTTATGATGTCGTTAATACCGTATGCTTTAAATGGATCGCACACCTTATATCCATTCTTATAGTAAAACACTTCCTGACCGTCCGTCTTTAGGTAGATGTTCTTCAGGCCTCTTTTCACGACGTACTCTTCCACACCGCGTAACAGTCTAGATCCTAATCCTCGAGATCTACACCGATAGTCGATTACAACTAAAATATCGCAGATATGATTTTCTTTATTACGGTTTACTATATGGATACGACTTATATTACATATGCGTTAAATTAATGTTAATTCTAATGCTCAATACGTGCATTAAAGCTGCTATTGTTTTTGCTTTTGCTTACCAGACTCTATGAAGCAGCTAACTTTCGATCTGGCCACCAGAGATATCTTGCAGTGCCCGAGAACCCTGTTCTCGTCATTAATTAAAACTAGACACGTGGGAAAACTGTCGCAAGATACATTTAGAGATTTCATTCTGCAATAAAACAATACAAAAACTGTTAATTTGTCGATATAATCTCGCTATTTTCCTAGATTTATTTTTAAAATCAAGGGGACAAATAACACACCGTGCAGTCTCGCTTCGGGGCCATTCAGAATTAAGCAACTTACAACAGTCTTTGATCAAGTCAGGCCGATGGTGAAGAGGTATCACTACGTACTTAACGTCGCTTTCCGTCATATCTTGCCTGCAACAAAAATTATATATTGTTAGACATTTCAGAGTCTGATTCATCAGATTATTAAAAATTTGTATAAAGAATGTCGAAAGATATTTTTTATTAGATATCTGATTACCCAAAATCTTTATATATATACATATATACATTCAAATATATAAATCTCAATCATTAAAATTACCTAAATATTTCATTTAATTATCAGTTCTACTATGTCTTAATATTTTCAATTTGTATATCTTTTTTTTTACAGAAATGAAATTATATAAAATAATATAATTATAGGATAAAATTTGCTTCTCATTTATGTGTTCATGCATCTTCTAGTTTTTTATCATTTTTTTCAAAGTAAAATCTATCACAAATTCTTTTAATTAAACTTGCTATAAAAAAGCCACTAATATACATCTATTTTCCTCTTTAATCAAATTATACACACACATCTGTTATACCTAGAAATATCCTATGTATAAAAACAACTACATAAGTTATACTTGCAATTACAGCTGAAAAAAAAAATCATCTATAAAGCTACCCAACAAACACCAACTAACAGTAACATTACAATTTTCCACTCAACAAATATAAGTGTAACATAACACATATGTTGTACATACAGTTACATCGTTGAGTAAGAAATCATAATATTGATGTAATGTTATTTGGTGTTTGCCAGACACAAACCTCTAATTAATGCATCTTTCTGCATCATGTGTCTTATTTCCTTTAATCAAACTGCATCAAATCCACCACACACACCTCTCCTCCTATTTAATATATCTATAAATATATCTTGGATACCACACATGTACAGTCGCGAGTACACGTGTACATAAGATTACAGCCGAGCGTGAAAATCCATCGAGTTGTCGCATCATGCCACTGACAGGTGATCGCAACCGACGAACCAGGACAGGGAGGCAGGGCGGCGAGGAGGGTGTCTCCTTACCGTGTGTTTCTCAACGGAGGTGGAGGCCGAGAACTCGTTCCCACGTACTCGAGCACGATGCTCGCCGTTGACCGGTCGACGAGGTCCCCATCTCAAGTTTTCCGTCCCGGAATACGATATTTTGGGGCTTTATCCCCACCGCGTTATGCCGCATAACGCGGCGGCGTCCATAACGAGACGCGACGCGCCGCGTCGCGCCTCTCCCGTCTCTCAGTCTTCTCGAATCTCCCGGGATCTTCGTGGCTGTTTTCTGGCAGACGAGATTCATCTCGTGTCTCGTTCAGGTATCTCGGGATCTGGAGAGGAAATTTCGGAGTACAGAAATCGAACGAGTACATCGAACCGGTTGCTGCATATTGCATTTATATTGCTGAGTGGGAAATTATGACATTGACGTAATGTTACTGTATTAGTTGTTGTTTGCTAGGATTGGACTTCTTTCAGCGGGTTAATTCTTTTGAATTTTCTATTGTTATTATCTCTAGTCTATGACACTCGTGATTGTCCATCGTACAACGAGAAAAAGAAACCAGGAACGGCTGCTTTAGAGAAGACACCCGTAGCTAAAAAAAAAAAAAAAAAAAAAAAAAAATGAAAGGATTTTTTTAACAAAGCATGTTTTTTCATTAAAACGATCGAGATAACTGATTGATATTCCGTAGCATATAAGCTGTCGGATATAAATTCCGATCGTTAATATTAAATAGTTAAGTTGTACAATGTTCGAAATAAGGGTTGCATTCCAAAACGTCTTATTTGAGGAAAATTTTACTCAATTTCTATAGTATATGTGACGTGAGCTATAGAGTATTGAGTAAAATTCTCCTCAAATAAGACGTTTTGAAATGCAACCAAGATAATGATATTCGGTGACAAAAATGTCCGATTTGAGTCCTCGATTGAGAAGTCCCGTCCACGTGGCGGCGAGAGAGACTCGCCCGTGACCGATTCGAGTTCTATTAATGTTCGCTTCGGTGAGAAAAAAAAGTGAGACGACCCTTTTTCTTTCGGCGCCGTGTACGTCCCATTTCCTCTCGTAACCTCCATTCTATTTGCGGACCCGTATGTGGTCCGCATTTCTCGCGCACGTGACACATTGCACGTGACAGAGAATTGTATAAATACGACTTCACAGGAAACTGCATCACCGACGTCGGAGCGCGGGGTGTTGGGGAAAAAAACTGCATTATCATAGATGACACACGTAGGTAAAACAAGGTTGTGCCGTATATTTCAAAATATTACGTCTACATGGATTTTTTACGTTTTATTGTTTATGTAATGTTTACACGAATCGTTTTCATTTAGAGACAATACAAACATGTAAACTATTGTAAATTGGATAATACAGAACAATAGGTGCTAGTGTGATTCGGGCATTACGCTGTTAACGCATGCGCACAAAGCAGCTGAAGCGTGCTTGAGAAAGAAACAGTGGCCTAGTTTCCACCGAAGCACCTAATTCGGCGTAGAACCGAATTTGAGTCGATGGAAACACGATAGATTAACTCATTTAACTCCCGTTTCTTCTTCACTCCTATTTCACTTCCAGTGGAAACAGCATAATAATTTGTTCTGCACCGAAGTAGAATCGGATTGAAGACTTCGGTGGAAACTAGGCCTATGGCGGGGAGCACAGACCATTGCATAACGCATAACGCATATGCATAAGAAATTTGATTGGTCCGTTAGCATGTGCATAAGGAATTCGACCAATCGAATTTCTTATGCATATGTATTATGCATTTGCAAAAGTCTGTGTTTCCCGCTTATTATACGCTGTACCGTAAACTGAAATCTGTGTTTCCCGCTTATTATACGTCTGTACCGTAATGTTTGCACTGAAATCGGCACTTTTCTAGCAATATAGGAGTATTACATATATGATTATTTCTAGCGAAAGTGATCTTCTATGGCCTAGTTTCCACCGAAGCACCTAATCCGGCGTAGAACCAAATTTGAATCGATGGAAACGCGATAGATTAATTCATTTCGCTCCCGTTTTGATCCACCAAGATGATCGAAGTGGGAGCGAATTGACACTAAAGTTTAGCCGGTGGAAACAGTCGAAAGTAGGTAATGCCAACCTCTATACTTTTTATTATTGGCTATTCTAGCTCTATTTGTACCATGGATCTAAAAAGATATGGATGGAGTCTATAGCAAGGGGGCTGTGAAATTTGCGGTAAGGGGAATGCATAGTGCTGTCTCTTTCTGTAGGTAACCTTCGGCTTTGTAACGAATGTAACCGAAGATATCCGAACTGCGCATTGCGTCTTGTATGGGATATATAATCTTTCGGGAATCATCGGATATGCGACGGAAACATACGAAGGTTACCTACAGAAAGAGACAGCACTATGCATTCCCCTTGCCGCAAATTTCACAGCCCCCTTGCCCGTATACACACTTTAGACTCCATCCATATCTTCTTTAGATCCATGATTTGTACATAACCTGGCTTATAGTTCTCTCTACTTCTACTGTACACTCACAGACATTGATTTGTTCCATGACCCCTTTCCGCGGGACAAGGGGAATATAGAGAATATCTGTGGCGCCATCCAGCAGCGGCGACTAACCGCCCTCGATTTATCGACCTAATTATCGACCGCTAGATGATATGAGTTAATAATATGCGACTTCTCTTACAAAAATAAATAAATAAGATGAGATGTATACATATATATACATTTATTTATTTTTGTAAGAAAAAGTCGCGTATTATTAACCCATGTTATCTAGCGGTCGATAATTAGGTCGATAAATCGAGGGCGGTTAGTCGCCGCCGCTGGATGGCGCCACGGATATCAGGAGACGCGGTAGCGTCTCCGGCCATGTTCAAAAATAGAAACTACAAGTAGACGCTACAAGTCTCTTATCCCGCACCCTTAAAGTCGACTTTTTGGGGGTGTAGAACTATTAAAATATAAAAAATTTTGAAATGCCTGTAGCATATTCCGAAAGGTGGTATCGCCACGAGTAAGTTAAGCCAAAAAAGAAAAAAATCGGTCAAGCCGTTCTGGACATATAAACGGTCAAAAAGTGATGTTTTTCACGAAAAATGAAGTAACGTCTTCTTCTCTGTCCGCAATCATATGTACTTCTCTTCTCTCTTACCTTTCACTCACACCTCCCCCAACTTCCACTCACCCACTCCCCCCTCCCCTCCCCTTTCTCCCCTCCCTCTCCTCCCCCCTCTCCCCTCCCCTTTTTAATTTTTTCGTCTTTTTCGTTCTATTTCGCATTTTTTCATCATCTTTCACCCCCTCTCACTCTCTCACACCCTTTCTGGTGTATTTACCATTTACTAAAAATTTTCAAAAACCACCCCTTAGACGTGAAATTTAATTTAATCTAGCTTGTGCTAGACGTCCAATTAGAAAAATTATTTTTGGATTTATTGCGTGCCCAAACAAAAATACGATAGTTGCAATAGCGCTGAAATCGGGCTTGCTTTAGGCGCCCAATTAAAGAAATTTGGAGTGCTCTGCTTATAAAAGATATCCCAGAGACGATTAATTTGTGTATTAGTTATATATTTAAAAATATTTTATACCAGATGTAGTTTACACCAGACGTAATGATCGTGTTAAAATCGGAGAGACGAATAAAATATATGGTTGCGTGCTCACAAGAATAGCTGATGGAGGAGCTCATTCTTTATTTTCAATATTATTGTATTTTTGACATACAAACGGTTAAACATCTCGGAGAAATAAAGACAGTTAGCGAGTGACTGTGTCAGTGTCAAAATTAAAACGGAATAAAAATCTATTTGAAATTAGGTCATCACTTCAACGATAAAAATAATATAAGTATAAGTATATAACTACGTACAACTATATAATGTAAAAATAATTATTTGAATATATTGATGAAAGAATATTAGCATTTTAATAAATTATGTTATTTATTGAAATTTTATAACTTAATCGATATATTGTGTTACATACGTTACATGTAATTTCAGTTTTACTAATTCAAACTATTAATGATACATTAGTGGTTCTAGTAATCATTTCGTGCATCGACTTTACTAAAAATTGACTCTATTGATAAACTACGTAAATTACACGCGGAATAATAATAGGGAAATACTGTAACTAAAATATAGAAATGTAACAGAAGCGTATATAAAAAGAAGTATATGGAGATTTTCGCACACAAGTGTCTTACAAGAACCCGTAAATTAACCCCATAAGAAATGTTAATTAAAGAAATGTTAACGACATAGGTCCCATACTTTTGCGATGTACCGTTTTTGAGATATTGAATTTCACCCCTAAGCGGTAGTTTTTGAAAATTTTTAATAAGTGGTAAATTAACCCCATAAGAAACCGATAATTAACGACACAGATACAGATATTTAGTAACAAAAAATTTATTCTATTATTGAAATCATGTAAACGATTAATCCGCACATTGTAATTGAAACAAATGCACTTTGCAGTAAGAGCTTTATTGTGTTAGTTTTCTTCATTTAAAAAGTGCTATAATAAAATCATTTAATTATTAATGACAGTATTCTTCAAATCAAGAAAACTAATACAATTCTGCCTACAAAGTGTGTTTGTTTTAATAATAGTATGCAGATTATTTAACAGTTCAGTTATTTGTATCTTTTACATGATTTTAATATTAGATTAATATTTTTGCTTAGATATTTAATGGACGAAATTGCATATGCATTTCAAGAAACAAAATATATTACAGGGTCAAAAAATATTTCAAATATCATTTTTCAATCACATTATTCATTGCAATAACAAAATAAACTTTTGATGGGTAACGATAACTTTGATCAACAACACTTTTAATACCATTATATAGAAAGCTTAATCCAAAAACAACGTATTTTTTTAAATAACGCAATAGTATCAGAAAAATTTTTTGATCTAATGACATATTTTGTTTTCTGAAATACATATATACAATTTTGTCAATAAGGTATTGAGTACAATAACTCGAATAACAATAACAATAAAAGCAGACACATCTATATTATAATGTCATCGACACGCTTAGATACATACACAGGATGGGACAAAAGTGTGGATATACCCGAATATTTCATAAAAGTTGTATTTTAGAAGAGAATGTTTCAGACGAAAGGGTTTAGAAAGGGTTTAGAAGGATTTATTCACTGTTCTCATCCGTTTAATATTGGGTGGCGTCCCTAAAGTTAGATCAAGATCACATCGATATTTTTAAATGGAACACTCTATTTTTTATTTTAGAATCTAATAGCTGGTGTTAAGAGCTTCTCAAAACACTATAATAAAGTTATTTCGTAAAATATTCAGTTTTTGGTAGATCTTATCCTAACTTTTATGCACAAAATAATAAGACAAAACTATTGGTGCAAAGAATATAGCTATTTAAAAAAAAAAATACGCAATTGCATATTGCAAATAACATAACATTTTTTAAACTTTGTGTTTTTTTTGCACTAATTGATTCATATATCTGTACTCTAAAAAGTAGGTGATATCCTCAAAAAATCATAAATGAAAAGGTCAAGCCATGTTCAAAAATAGACCCTCAAAAATGTAAATTTTTGCAAATTTAAATGATTATCTAATAATATAACCATGAAAAGTAACTGATATATTATGCAAGGCGCCAGTTCAAAGTGAACATACATAAAGTATATATTATCTAAATTAATTAATAAAATAAATAATATAATAAATTTAATAATATATTACCACGAAAAATGACTGATATGTTATTCAAGGTGCAAATTCAAAATGAACATACATACTTAAGGTGTATATATTATAAGTAAAATTGATTAAAATTTGACTCTAAGTGAAAGTACATAAGTGATATGTTATTCTAGTGCACAAAATATAAAAGTCGTTTATTGAAGTTTGATTTGAAATTTATACAATCTTGGACAATGAAAAATAGTTGTTTTCATAATTCCAGAGTACTAATTTGTTAATGTTCTCCATATTCTCCTTGCCCCGCGGAAAGGGGTCAAGAAACAAATTAATGTCCGTGAGTGTACATATCGTCAAAATGGAAAATAAACGTAATATTTGGTCATATAATGAAACGGCAACTTTAATATATATTTAAAAACAGATATTAAGTTGGCGGTACTGAAATATCAATCTTCTTCACTCATATTTCACTTCCAGTGAAAACAGCATAACAAATTTGTTCTGCACCGAAGTAGAATAGGATTGAAGACTTCGGTGGAAACTAGGCCTATGTTTCATAGCTAGGTTATTGGTGCTTTCCATCTAGCGACACAAATCGGCACAAGTGTCATTCTATCTCTGTTATTTATGCATGTTAAAAAAAGATAGAATGATGCTTGTGTCGACTTGTGTACGTTGCTGGTGCTCTATTCTCGAACTCATGCGAAAAATTTTCGTATGCGAAAGTGACGCTGCGCGAATACTGATTGGTATATTCTTTTAGATTCAAAAATATATACCAATCAGGGATCGCGCAGCGTCACTTTCGCATACGAAAATTTTTCGTATGAATTTGAGAATAGGGCCCCTGGAAAGCACCCTATAGCAAGGTCTGTAGATGGAGGAACGGAGAGGGTAAGGTCTTAACATCCGCTTCACCCGATTTGGCACGAAAATGGCGGCGATTGAGGCTCAGCAGGGGGTCGATTGTGTATCATGTTACTTGGGTGAAAATTATAAAAGTGAGCAAGTTATGTAATACACAATCGACCTCCTGATTAACCAAATAATGTCAATTTACATACAAATTAATTGTTCTCGTTTCATGTATAGGTTATGTTAGGACGTGTTTTACTTATAGACGTATAATAAATAGACTGCGCGTTCCCTATTCTGCCCTATTAAAAAAATGTCCTCACTTTAGAAAGAGACAACTGATGTTGAATACTAATTTCATCTTTGTCTAATGAAATAGAGAAAGTTACTGTTCAAAACATGTTGTCTCTTTCTAAAGTGAAAACAACTTTTCAGCCAAACGCGCAGTCTATTTATTATACGTCTATGGTTTTACTCCCTCACACAACTAATAGCTATACAGGGTGATTCAAAATAAGCGTATGTTCTTAAAGAGACATATTCCTAAGCGTATTCTAAGACAACTTTTCCTTTGCCAAAAATTTTTCCGGAGCTTAGTTTTCAAAATACAAAGGAAAATAGGTAGCGTATCGTGAGTCGAGTACAAGAGACAGGCAGGGGCGGACCACTCACCCGTTACGCGGGTGTTTACGCGAAGCGCCTGCTGCAATCAGCTGACGATACATAAATATGCATACACACCACGCACGCACACAGCAGACAGACGGACGGACAGACAGACAGAGAGACACACACATACACACACCGCACGCAGCTGACAGACGGACAGACAGACAGACACACGCATGTACGCATGTATTCACTCTCGTACATTTATTCACTCAAGAATGCATCAGAAAGAGAGAGAGAGAGAGAGAGGGGGGAGGGAGAGGGATGTATCGAAGAAGCTGATTGCAGCAGGCGCCTCGCGTAACCACCCGCGTAACGGGTGAGTGGTCCGCCCCTGCCTGTACTCTCTTATACTTACTCGACTCACGATACGCTACCTGTTTTCCTTTGTATTTTGAAAACTAAGCTCCGGAAAAATTTTTGGCAAAGGAAAAGTTGTCTTAGAATACGCTTAGGAATATGTCTCTTTAAGAACATACGCTTATTTTGAATCACCCTGTAGAAGTGTTTATATGGATTTGGTTTATATGGATTTTTTCTATATAGAAAATTATCAATGTTATCCAAAACATATTTTTACGTTAAATAAATGTTTAATTGGAAGGACATATATTTGACGAGGTAGATTGTTTTAAGATGCCACATTATTGTCATTGCAATAATTTAGCCGAATAAATTAATAACATGACTCATAATGCTTTAAAATGTAATGTGAATAATGTACTTTACTCTAAACTATATCTTATTATATCAAAATAGTTATATGTTAAACTTAAGATACCAGCAAATATAAAAATGTTACAGATAAATATCAATACTACTATATTAGACACTTTTTGTAATGTATAATTTGTAATCATATTGTATATAATATTGTTATATTTAGTTTGTAATAAATAATACTATGTTATTGTAATATTATATATAATATTAACATTATATATATGTGTGTGTGTGTGTGTTATTATATTGTTTATTTAGTCATTTATTCGTATTTCTTATCTTCATTTCTTCGATAAACTGCACAGATGCCTAAAAAGTTTGAAACTTTTAGTCAAGTGAGTTACTATATATCTATAAATTTGATATTTGACGTACAGAAATATTACTTCTTTTGATATGAAAAATTTAATTCAGATTAAAATTGGTTGCTCAATAAAACAGTTTAACTTTATCATATAATAGAATAGTTTAGTCAAGATAAAATTTAAAAAAATTTTTAAAATTAAAAAAAAAACAAATAAAAATAGAAGGATCGGAATTACATTCATCATCATGAGACGGCTCGGGGTTCACTGCCGAATAGGTCTCTTCCTTGGTTTGAGCCATTCCTAATTGTATCAATTCGTCTCCAATATTCTGTGACAAAAAAGATTCATTCATAAAATTTTTAAATAAATACATGTGTAATACATGTCCTAATGGTAAGTTTTTCTGTTAAAGAATTTAAAGATTATTTCAATACAATTTTCAAATAAAATATTGTATCATTGAATATTATAACTTTCTAAGAATATATCATTAAAATTAATTCTATGCAAGTACACAACATTCAGAAAATAAACAGCTGTTCTTTTCAAAATTTATCTATGTTTTGCAATTTATTCACAACTATTTTTTATTTGCGATAAAATTTGCTATTTAGAACACACAGCGCGATTACTCATATTATAAAAATTTATAAGTTACTACCAAACAATCTTTCATATAGCCCAACAAATCCTTAAATTATATTTTGAAAAATGGCCAATAAGAGAAAAATTAATGATGTGATATCATAAATATTTATCTACATTCTTTAATGCCTCTGGAGATAATAAATTATTTTTAAGTATGGATAATATAAATTAATAATTTATAGATAAAATAATTAATCAATTATTTTAAAGTATTTAATTTATAAATATTTAATATTAAAAATCTAAACATTGCAATTATTGTTTTTCGAATATAATAAATTAAAATAATAAATTAATGTTGAAGCTGGCAAAACATAAAAAAGATTGTTATAAGATCTTAACCAAGTCGCATATTTGTGACATAATAATGTTTCGTAGAACTTATAAAACCAAAAAGTGTTTAAACAATGGAAACACCGAGCATAGAGTTCAACATTTAAAAAATTGAGAAATCATCTTGTCCCTTTCTCACCTTAATGGTAGCTTTATCGTACAGTTCAATGCAAGGAATCAGTGAACTATGATGACGAGATTCTTCGTCATCAACCGGACACTCTTTAAAACCTTTAACTTTAGCGACGAGTGGTTTCCATTTGGCTAAATGAACAAGTTCGGCAAACTTCTCAGTTACTTTACTGTTCCACGTTTCTTCTCTGAAAACAATAATATGTTTTTATTGAAAGCGATCCATAACTAAAATGAAATTCATTGATCAGTAAGATATTAATTTACTGTGGCTTCACGTTTGCCAACGAACACTCCACAGCTTGCGGTCGTAAGCATAGATTTTTCCATTTAAGATAATCGAATATATCATTTTTAGAGATGATTTCCACATCTCCATAATCTACATAAAAGACTTCGCACATAGTGGAGTTAACGATGGATATTACTTTTGCACGATACCACCTGCCGTCATATGGAAATTTGGCTGTTACCTTTTGGCCTACCGTTATCTAAAGTATATCAATAAACGATTAGATAATTAAACTATATTATTAATGATAACATAAGATTATGTGTGTACAATTCCATCTCTCCTTTATATTATTTGAAATCTTTTGCTACAGTAATATTTTGAGGTTAAAGTTTACGAGTTACGTTTCTCTCGCTTACTTTTTCCAAAGATTTGATCTCGCGACCTTCGTCATTATAACCTTCGTAATAATCCATTATCTGATCTATCTCGCACTGTAAACGATCGTATGCAGGACCAAGCACTTGAATCCAGAACAAACTTGGCGATTTCACCGCAGATACATACACATTGATTAAATCATCTATTAAAACCAAAATTTAATTGTAATACAATATCAGATATTAATGAATTTTAATGAAATAAAAATGTAATATAAATGTAATATAAGTGTAAAATATAAATGTAACAAAATTAAATGTTTTACGAATATGAGTTGTTTTACTTTATGTACCTTGTTGTAATATAGGATCGTTCCGTCCGCATTCCCTCGGACGTACACTTAACGGGAAACATTCCAGACGTGCTATGTCACTGTTTATTAGATTATAAGCTAATTTTACTTGTTTTTCAGTTTCTCCTCTTATTATTATTACTTTTCTTTCTTTACCTATAAAAAAGAAATCGTAATTACAAGAATTCCTATTGTATTGATTCTATAAAAAATTAACACAGAATAATTAAAAAAGAATTAGTTGTCATAATGTAGTTAACGAAAATATCATTAATTGAGAAGTTGTAACAAACACGTTAAAATAATACGTACCTTCATATTTTAGAGTTTCATTATGAATAATTATTGCACCAGAGTACCTTTCTATTTTTTGCACACATCCATCTTTTTTTATGATTTTCTTGCAGGATTCATATGGTAGAAAATATTGAAAAGCATTACCATCCCTACATTTATCTATTATGTTTATAACATTAGCATCTTTAAAGTGTGTCTCAGATGGAAATCGCCGCCGAGGTAGAGCTTGAACTTCGCGCTCAATTTCGTCTACTATTTGAATAATGGCTGATGCTATTTGAACAACCGTCCCCTTTAACTCAATCTCTCTCTTCAATCCAACTGTAAAAGAATTATCATAATTATGATGGTGATATATAAGTAGTCGTTACATACTATATAAATTGCGTGCGCACTTGCAGTTTTATGAACATCCAACTCAAATGTAACATTTGCGCCGCACCAGTTTTGTTCAACTATTCCTTCCCGATATTCATCCCGATCTCTAAAAGTTCTTCCAGAAACTTCGAAAGGCACAAAGAATGTATAGGCTTTGAGCCCAACATGCTTAACTACTATTTCCTCTATCATATCTACTGCCAAGTAAAATTTATCCGTGGAATCCAATTGTAAAATATGAAAAGTACGTTGGGAAGTAAATTGGTTTCTCTTTTCTATTTTGATACGCGTGTCAGTTAACTTTTCAATATTTTTTATCACACTGCCATATTTATCAATAATGGCGGATAAATTCTTCTCAGGTATTCCTCCTAAATCATATTCTCCAACAAATTTTTCTTCGATCCTATCTGGTTTTCCATAATATTTCTTTCTACCATCCTGCGACACAATATTTGATAAGTTTGTTAGAAAACAATTAAGTTTCATACGCAGATTTGTTCAAAAAACATAGTATAAAGAAATTTTGTATCAAGAAAATCCAAATTTTCACCTTTTCAAACATGTTATAAAATAAAGCTGCCACTGACAACCCAAAAGTTGCTAGGGATATGCCGAATAAAATCGGTAATACCAATTGTCTGTTCAAATTTGGTACCAGCTTCATTTTTCTATGGAAACTTCTTTCAAACCAAGATGTATCTCGATGTGTAATGTCTGCAATAAATCATCCAAATTAATAATGTTATACATTTCGCACTTCTTTTTATTTTCTTATTAATATTTAAAAAGCATTGAAGGAATTGTTAATTGGAAGGAAAAAATTTTCTCAGCAGTAAGAATATGGAAACATACATGTATTATTTATATAATTAACAATTTATCTAATTTATATTTATTTACATATTAATTTTATAATTAACAAAATATATTATTTAATATATCCATATTCATTTAATGATTGCTATCCAAATTTACTTTCTTCTCTATAAAATATAATTTCAGTATTTAAAAAATATTTCAGTTGAAATTCATATTGGTCTAGTTTACATCGTGCACTTGATACGTATATCAAATAGTAAATAACTAGTACATTTATTCAGCTATTGGCTGATCAACTCAAATACACTACTTGATACGCATATCAAGTGCACGATGTAAACTAGGTCATTACGTTTTAAGATTATTTCTGATTTTACGGGATCATTTAGATCAAAGCTAGTTTCTGATTGGTTCTCGAGTTTATGCTTACGATTACGGAAATTCGTGTGTGATGGCCTTTAGACGGAGAGGGGGAGGCTGGAATTCGTGCGGTAAACAGAAGGTACATAAAACTTCGGTTAAAAGTCGAACGTTAGCACGGTTCAACCATATTCGAACCGGCCGAGAAAAAACTGGACAGAGAAAGAATGTGTAGAGAGAGATAGATTAGTGCGAGGTAGGACTAACAACAAGTCGAGATTCCAACACGATGAATCGAATGCTTTTCTTGCTCTATTATGCAATCTATAGAAAGAAGAGAGATGCACACTAAACTCTCTCATCACATTCTTTATATTTTTCTTACGTTGTTCCTACACAGCACATTGTATGAAGCATTTTATCATATCTCTGTTTTTAAATGTAGTTATCAGTTATAAATGCGTTCATATACACAATCTATCTATACAAGTCGAATACATACCTCAGTTAGGTGAAAATTGACCATGCAGCGTGATGAACCGATGATGTGGATGCGCGTAAGGGCCGTAAGGGTGCAGTCCCATGGACTGATATTTTCCGCGTAACGCGTATCGCGTAACCAATCAGAGACGTTCCGCGTTTTCTGTTAAGTCTATTTCAAAAAGTTGCGTATTACGCGAGTTAACGCGACTTTTATGTGAGCGGTGGTATATAGTCGACATGGAGGAATCTGTAAGTATTTTTTAGATATTATTATTCTTTAGTTTAGAGTTTATTACAAATAACAGTTGTATACAAATAACATTTGTCCTCTTATATTTTTCTTTATTTCTATATTTATTTCTTCTATGCTGATTTCATACTGTCTCCTGTAGCTAAATAACGAAGACATATTTCCAAACGTGTATTTGGTGATATTGGGTTTCGAATACACTTTTGCTTTGTTATATATGGCCCGACAATATTTAATAACTTTTCATATGTTTCCATATTCATACGGAAATAATTGATGAATTTTTCATCATTATGAAAATACAATTCTTTTATAAGAGTCGTGCTTGCTCCATATCGTTGTCGCTTTTCGTTGGAAAAAATTGGATGAACCCAATATCTTCGTTTTATTTTGTTTCGCTCGTTTTTGTACAATAAAAAAAGAGTTATTAATTTTTTTAATTTTATAATTGACAGTCTATCTGTCTTATTTATTGTTTGCTTTTGTAAAGCAATAACAGATAACAATGACTTGGAATCCATTTTAAGTGCTCTATTTACCGTCAGATTATCAATCATCAGATCATCATTTGAACGTTTAAACATTTAGATGCATTTACGTGATATTCAAATCTCATCGTTCACATGGGCGCAAAATTTGCGTAACAAATACTCACGTAACCAATCAACTGTCACATTTAGCATTTTTATTGGAATGTTCTAACAGAAGAGAAAATATCATTGGTTAAACGCGATACGCTGCTGCCGTTTTATATACCATGTGCACTAAGGATATTCAATTCCGCGTAACAAAAAACACGGAACGTCTCTGATTGGTTACGCGATACGCGTTACGCGAAAATGTCAGTCCATGGGACCGCACCCTTAGGGTGCATTTTCACTTGATGCTTGACGCTGGAGTTTTCAGCGTCAACAGACGCTAGCGTCTGCTAGCATCAAAATGGCCTAGGCCTAGCGTCGTAGCATCTAAGTTTGACCATTGCAATTGCACAATAATAGCGAGTTTAGATTTAGATTAACTGATCTTAATTCGGTTTAAACAAATGTCGTGTAATCTAAGATTACGAATTGCAAACGAAATGTTTAAAAATAATAAATTTGAAAAGAAGGAAGAAGAATAAAAAAACTTTTAATGGTATGTGTGGCAGTGATTAACGAGTTGGAAAAAATGCAGAAAAGACAATATACTAAGAAACGTTACTGGGTTGCACCGTTACTTGAAAATAGAAAATTGCATGGTTTTTATCATGCGATATTTCCCAATACTATGTTAGAAGACAACACGTTTAGAAATTATTTTAGAATGACACAGTTAGAAGATTTAAAAAGTATAAAACAGATAACAAATAAATCTTCGCCTTATTTAAATCGATAAGTCTACGATATACTAAAAATGATAGAAACCGAAAAGATTAGCACAGACCTCTGACGCAAGGTGAGGGAACGCGTGGTGATTCGCGAGTAGAAGCGTCCTATCTCGTGTAGAAATTTCACCGATCTATTCGGTACATTTCCATCGAATGACGTATCGATTTCAATCATACACAATAATTCAAAGACAAAAGATATCCGCGATAAATCGCACGCGACGGCAAATTTTTTAAAGTAATAGAAGTCGTTTCGTGATAAGTTGTGGGCTTCACCCTCCAACCCCCAACCAGGGGGCTTCGCCCCCTGGACCCCCCTCGCATTTGACTTAACTTGTATCCATTTTCAATTTCGCGCACTTTATGACGCTGGCATGCTCAGCTGACCTGCGTTACGTCACTGCGCATGCACAGACAGTCTGTACGTCGTCGGTATAACAGGTTTCATAACCCGAAACTGTCAATTTTCAACACGTTATAACAGCGAGCGACGAATAGAGCGACGATTTTAACTTTCATATTCGTGTTTTACGAACCAAAATACGCAATATAGTGAAGTTTCAACGAAAACGGTGAGGAAGCCCCTATTCTTAAGTATTACCTGAAAAGGCACCTTTACTTTCTTAGATGATCGAACACGATGTCAAATTTTGACGTGAGTGTGCCGTCTAGATTACGAGTTGCATCCTGTCGCGTCGTTTACACGCGGAAGAAGACAGGAGCGGTTTGACGTGTCGCGTGGCAAAGCCATGGGACTGTTGGATGTATACGCTGCGGGAGACAGAGAGAGAGACGCATGAGTTGGTTGTAATATAATTCAGCAGCAACATTACACCCTGGCCGCCCGCTGTTGTCTGTTCGCGACTGTTTCGATGCAAATGCAGCGATATATCTCACGGTTCACGAAGTAAATAATGAAACGAGGCATGAGAAACGGTACCCAAGAAATCGCTTGCAAATCGAAAAATGCGACGACCTCGGAAACAAGCAAGAGAGAAGAAAGCGCAATGTATGCAAAGTTATGATATTTAATCAGGACTATAGTAGTTGTGTTAATTATATATTTTTTAGTGTGTCCAAAATGAGCTATTTTTCTTGTTAAATTGTGTAAAAATTATTAAAAAATGATAGAGATACCAGTTGTTTTTCTCTCGATTTTAGTCTCGACGGATCAGCCAAGAGTTATATTTTGGTTTAAAAAAGTTTTATTACTAACAGTTAATTATTATTGAAAATGTGAAAATATTCTGTAATACGATAGATCAATGTGAAATAGATTAATTATAATTGCAATCTATTTTTATATTTATAGGGACTGGTGGCTTCTGTTTGGAGGTATAACCATGCTTACTTTAATCACCAGATTTTACAAAGTCACAGAACCACAGCATGTATGGTAAGAGAGATTAAAGATTTATTGTCAGTCTCATTTAAGCTTTGTAAACTTTTTTGAAGAAATTTTTCAGAAATTTTTGGCTTTCAGTTGGGATGAAACACATTTCGGTAAAATGGGTAGTTGGTATATAAACAGGACGTTCTTTTTTGACGTGCATCCACCTTTGGGAAAGGTAGATTTCTCAGAGAGAATTTTCTGTCTAGATTCTCTCGGATTTTCTATCTAGAAAGCTCGACTATCATGAGACTGAAATAGTATTTTATATTCTGTTTTAGATGCTCATTGCTTTGTCTGGATACATGACTGGCTATGATGGGACGTTTGCTTTTGAAAAACCAGGGGATAAATTTGAGAATGTCAATTACATCGGCATGAGGATTGTAAGTTAATCGAGTTTCTTTTTCAATTTTGAAATAAAAGAAGGAGAGCTCAAAGAATTTGCAAAATTTATTTTGCTTATTAAGACATAAGCCACAAAAATTTAATTAAAAATTAAAATATTTTCTGTCTTAGTTTTGTACAACTTTAGGTGCAGCCATTGTTCCTTTGTCGTATCTTATTGTATCGGACTTTACCAAGTCGATTCGTGCCTCTGCACTTGCTGCCTTGCTCATTTTATGCGGTAAATTATAACATTCTTAATTATAACACTCTTATGATAAATTCTAAATTTTGAAGATTAACGAAACGACTCGTTTTTTTATATCGCAGATGTAGGATTGTTGACATTGAATCAGTATATCCTGCTGGACCCTATATTGTTGTGTTTTATGATGTGTGCGACATGGGGCATGGCGCGTGTAGCCTCTTTGCGGGATCGTCCGTTTACACGATCTTGGTGGTCATGGTTGTCGTTCACCGGAGCCTCACTTGCGTGTACGATCAGCGTGAAATTTGTCGGGCTCTTTGTCGTTTTACTCGTGGGTTTGTACACCATGTACGAGCTTTGGCAAGAATTGGGTGATCTGTCTAAGCCTATTGTAAGTAATTTAACAATGAAAACTCGATATCAAAGCTTTTAACGTCGCGAATAAATAATTCGAGCCTCGCATTTGTAACTGACATTATTGTTAATGGTTAATGTTAATAATTAACGAACTAGTTAACGAGTTTGTGATGCCATTAATTTAATAATTAGTAAATGACCGAATGGACGATTGAGTTTCCAAAGGACAATTTCGATTTTGCTTTTTACAGTCTTATGTGGGGAAACATTTGTTAGCAAGGTGCTTTTGCCTCATCCTATTACCGATTTTACTTTACATGCTATTTTTTTATATTCATCTTTCCGTTTTAAATAAAAGGTAAGAGTTATTGTATTGACGTACACAGGATATTCATTTTTTATAGTATATTCCTATTAATATCTTCATGAACTTGGTGTCAACTTTTCTCAGAACACTTAATATATAATTCAAATTAGAATTACATGTCTAGACTGTTAAATTTAACTTAAATGGATGTTATGTTTTACTTAGCGGAAGTGGCGACGGCTTCTACAGTTCCGAATTTCAATCCTTATTGCGTGGAAATTCTTTGTATAACGCAACGATGCCGCGACAATTGGCTTATGGTGCCACTATCACATTAAAAAATCATCGCACAGGCGGTGGTTACTTGCATTCTCACTGGCATTTGTATCCCGAGGGAGTTGGTTCTAGGCAGCAACAGGTTATTATACACATGAATATTTATATCTGACACAAGATAGCGTAAAGATTAAAATATAATATAAATTTAGAATATATAGATTGATTACTTTGACCTGAAATTAATTTTAGTTATATCGAAATAAATGATGCATATCTTATTTTAATCGAGCAAAGACCAGAAAATACATATAATAAAACACAATAAAATAATGGTTTGAGTAGGCGACATTAAGTAAAACAAAGTTTCTCGGTATCACTAACTAATGTCTAATTATAGATCACAACCTATTCCCACAAGGATGATAATAACCTGTGGCTGGTGAAGAAATACGATACGGATGTGATACCGCCAGAGCCGGAATTAGTTAAACACGGCGACCTCGTGCGTCTGGAGCATATTACAACGAGACGGAATTTACATTCGCACAAGGAGATCGCACCGATATCAAAGAAACACTACCAAGTCACTGGATACGGAGAGGTAAGATGATTTCAACATGATTCTGATATTACTTATATCTGATTACTTATGATTTCTTTGAACGTCGTTTTTTTCTTTTTCGTCTTAGAATGGTACGGGCGATGCTAACGACGTTTGGAAAATATTGATAACGAACGGAAGAGACGGCGACGTGGTAGAAACAGTGACAAGTAAATTAAAGTTTGTGCACTATCTTCATCATTGCGTGCTGACGTGTAGCGGCAAAACACTGCCGAAATGGTTAGTAGCGATAGAAATTACATAAATGTAATTCTTTCGTAACTCACAAAATCATCTTTCCGTTGTATGATAACATTTTAATTTGTGTAGGGGGTACAGCCAACAAGAGGTTTCCTGCAACCCTAACATGAGAGATAAAAATGGATTATGGAACATTGAGGATAATCAATACGCCAAATGTAAGCGAGCAACATAAACCGACGAATTTATCATTTATCAATTAAGGCAACGTATACACTGTTTTTGTTAGTACCAAACGTCAGTTTCCGAGTGTACGCGCCAGGATTCTTCGACAGATTTTTGGAATCGCATGCTGTGATGCTACAAGGCAATTCGGATCTAAAAGTAAAAGAAGGAGAGGTGTCTTCGCGGCCGTGGCAGTGGCCTATAAACTATAGGGTAAACTATTAATTTTTATTCTCTAATAAAATGTCATTGCTTTGACAGGGTAAATCCTGAAAAAAATCTCTATCTTTGCAGGGACAATTTTTCTCCGGAAACAATCAAAGAATATATTTACTCGGCAATCCTATCATTTGGTGGGGAAACTTAGTCTTCCTTGTAATATTCATAATTCTTTATATCCATGCTTCCGTGCGCGAACAACGAGGCTGTATTGACGATGCCATCGTGCTCGAGCACCGAAGCAAAATAACGTACGCTGGTAAATGGCTCTTCATCGGATGGATACTGCATTACGCACCTTTCTGGGCGATGACCAGAGTGTTGTACTTTCATCATTACTTCCCAGCGTTATTATACAGTTCTATGCTGACTGGGATTACGTTGAATCACATCATTGAAAGCTTTCTACTGCTATCACCTGGCAAACTGAGAAATACGATTTACCATGTTACTCTGGGAACCGTAATCTCCGGTATTGTATACAGGTAAAGGTCACTTTTTGCTCAAATTTTAATCTTAAAACAATAATTTGATATAAGATGTACATATTTTTAAAATTTTAAAATCTTTAGTCGGACGTGATTTTTATTAAGCGATATCAAGAGATATTTGATGAAATTTTTTGACTAAAAATTTAAATTGCAGCTTTTATCTGTTCTCACCCTTGGCTTATGGGATGGACGGCCCGTCCGCCATGGATCCCGACAGTTCAATGCATTCTTTAAGGTGGATGGAATCTTGGGAGTTTTGAAATCTGATTTATAACACAATGTAAAGTATTTTATACATATACTTGTTTCGCGGTACAATTTTAGTAATGCAGTATATTTTATACTGTACTACTAAGAATACACTAACTTAAATCTGTAACAATGACTGAGATATTGCAAAATGCTCATCTTATTTATACTATTTATATTTCTATATTCAAGTTATATATAGCGATGTATATTTACAATGTTTTATATCTTTTACAATTTGTTCGTACAACATTAAAATGATTTAATAGTAAAACAATCGCTGTTGAGTGTTTCAATCGAGCCGTAGTTATTCTGTCGAAAATTGCATTTTCTTTGCAATTTTTTCCAAGAATGTTTTTGTAAAAAACAATACATCTAATCTAAGAAAAACCCACGCTTCATGCCTTATGTCTTTTGACATTGTCACTGAATTTATTGCCTTGCGATGCTTGTATCGTACCCAGTTCGCCGCTCCTAGCGATAACATAATTCTATTGCAATATATCATCCACTTGCATCATAACATATTGTAACGATAATACAGTTACACATACATATGTATATTTTACACATACATAGGTATATTTGTCGCGGAATAAGCTTCCATCATGCTCGCTTTTGATGAATTTATCACATGCGCTACCTTCAGCTCTGAAACTCTCCCTTAAGACGATCATTGTAATTGACCAAAATCTAGCCGGATGTCAGTCGTTAAATGATTACTCATAAAATTATGAATCATGTGTTCTGTCTCAACACATTGCGCCACACATATCCATCAAGAAGGCCGTATATATGGCCGTATATATGTACATCGGAATGACGCGTCACGCCAAAGAAAACACACATGCGTTTTTTTATCGATGACGGAAACGCGTGGGCAATTGGCAGGCATCCTTGTCTCCAGTAAAGCATGAGTTTTCGCTGCAGAAACATAATTTCGAGATCAACAGAACACGAAATGTGAAAACGAGTAAAATTCGGGAGGCTCAGCGTTGGATAAAGATTCATCGGTGAAAGAAAGAGAGCTTGAAAGCTTCACAATGAATAACTTCTAGCAAGCTTGGACGTTCCTCCTGTGAAGCCTCGAACTCGAAGACTCCTCCGATGAAGCCTCGAGTTTGACCGCTCGGCTGGCCGAGTTCAAAAGCTCCGCGCTTGAAAGCTGCCGCACGTTATCGCGCGCGCGCGAGCTTTCGCTCCACCAGTGATAAGAGGGGACGCACGCGTATCGCGTCATCCCTCGCGGTACCACCGCCGCCGCCGATGACGACGATACCGAGGGACAGGGTGAGACGCGCCGTCGGGTACTCGGTCAGTGCGCGCTTCCCCGCGCCGGCGGCCCGCCGCGAAATAGTCGTCCGGACGATCGGTGCCCAGCGTCGCGGTGCCCAGCGGATGCCGCAATCAACGGCGCGTCGGCGGCCGCTCGTGCCGGACATATTGCGGACTCGCAAAAATAGGTAGGGATAACGAAGTCGCTTGTGAAATTATCAGCGACTTCGCCGCGCGGAGAGATACCATTTGCTCCGTTTAAATAGAGCGATCACAATCGCTCGTGCGTAAGCACTTGTTGCTGGGGATCGCGCGTCACGGCTGGACCCAATGGTGGCTCTAGGTGAAGACCTTTCACTGTCGAACGTCCTCTCTTTGCGGACCTCGTGAGCGTCGCGACGACAACTTGCGCAACGCGACGACGCGCCGAGAGCGTCTCGTGCACGACGAGGCGAGCGAAGCGAAGATGCCATTGCTTTGTGTATACAATCGCGCGCAATTGGTGTTGCTAGGATGTAATAAAAAAAAAGAAAAATTGTGCTTGTGATCATTCTTGTGTCCTTGCGTTTGCTAATTATTTTTAAAATCAATTCAATTGCGCCTCGCGTGGAAAGGTAAGATGTATTGTAAGATGATTTGTAGATTTTAATCACTTTTGCCTGAGGGCTTGTGCTGTTCTCGTTTTACAATCATAGAATACGATAAAATATAATACATATAGAAAAATTAGAATTATAGTTTAGAATTATAATAAAAGAATTTAAATTTAAAAAAACATTAAAATAATATGAAAATATAATACATATAGAAAAAACGAAATAACTAATATTTATTTTTTCTGCGAAAATGACAAAAATCAATATGAAAAAGGATTTTAAATCCTAAGTTTTCTTTCATGCTTCTGAATATTAGAGAGTTGCGTGAGAATGAAAAATTTTGCCAGTTTAAAATTTTTAAATTTATTTTCTATTCAAATTTCCCTCGAATAGATTTTTTAATTTCAAGATTCAATCTCGTTACGATTATTGAATAAAATATAACAAGATATATATGCTAACAATAAGTATGAAACAAATAATCTTGATTGTATTTTTATCGTAAACATTATAATTAAAAATAATAAAAAATATATTTAGGCAGAAAAAACTTTTAAGATTACTTGCTAATTCTTTTAGTATTAAAAATTATACTTCACAGAGAGAAAAATGTCGTCAATTTCCTTTAACTTTTTAAATTCAAATTTTCATATTATTTAAATGTTTTTTAAATTTCAATTCTTTTATTATAATTCTAATTTTCTTCAATTTTAAACTTTTAAGATTACTTGCTAATTCTTTTAGTATTAAAGATTATACTTCACAGAGAGAAAAATGTCGTTAATTTCCTTTAACTTTTTAAATTTAAATTTTCATATTATTTTAATGTTTTTTTAAATTTCAATTCTTTTATTATAATTCTAATTTTCTTCAAACGGCAGCTATTAGAGTAATAGTCGAACAATTTGCTTCAATCAATGTCGAAGATGCTTAGATATATCTCCTGTCATAATGTCACCCTTTACGCAAGTGTATAATTATAGATTGCTTATTGTAAAAGCCGCGTCTACTGAAACGACGATAAGCAGATATGCGGATAGATAAGTGGAGTTATTGGTATACGATTTTTTGCGATATCGAATATCAATTGTCGATATTTTATTCAATAGCTTCGGCTGACCGAGCCCTGGATAGCTCGAGTTAATTAATCCGTGATATATACACAGCTGTCGTTGCGCGTTCGTGATTTCGAATCTATCTTTATTCTTTAGTTCTTTTATTGGTACATCTTATCAGACCCCAACGAGTCTAAGTCACGCAATGTTTTCAGTAGATCCGAAAAACTTCGTTATCTCTGAATACATTACGCACATTACGCAAGATCAAAGTTCGATTCTAGAGTTTTATCTATATATAGATGATTTCTGTAGCTTTTCCATTATAAATATCTTGTCCATTTTATGTATAGCATGGTAATTAACTTAAAATCTTGTTAAATTTTTCTAAATCTAAATTTAGAAATTAATCTAAATTTTTTATGTCAAATAACGATAATTTTTCATGTTGCACGTGTAGCATAGTAACTAAATTACTTCTCATTATAAGTAATTCATTGATTGATAATCGCGTTCTGGTGAAGACCAGGATAAAGGAGCTTTTGTCTTCTTTTGCTTTTCTACAGAAATTTATTATTCTGGATTAAAATGAGTTTTTCATGTAAATTCAAATCTGCAGCTCTTCGTAATCCCGCGACTTTAATTTTCCGCCACATAACTCGTGATAATTAAATCGCGGCTTAAGTTTTTTCGCGTTATGCAAGGATTCATCGCGCGGAATCTTGATGCACGATATGCAAAATGATCTCGAGAACAACGGCTGAAAGAAATCATTCACAACGCTCAACACTATTCATGCGTTTCTTCGACGATATGCGGCAGCTTATTGGCTTCTTGCACTGTTGGCCGCAGGAAGTGCAAATTAACGATGGAATCTGACCTACTTGACGGTGCATATCATGTAAATCTACTGTTCCTTCAATCTTTTAAATGAGTTATATAAAATTCAACCGTTAAAGACACAAAAAGATGGTTGCGATCACTTCTGCGCGAAGAAATGAACTCTATTTAAGTGCTGGTTGAACGAGTCTCGTGAAGATCATGTGTTTCTTCCGCAGGAAGCTATGGAAATTATTCTTCGGGATGAAGTACAAAAAGATACTCTTATTTATAAATAAAAAGCAAGAATATTTCCTTTAGTTCTTCTTCTTCTTCTCTTATATTACGGTCTGTTTTATTCCACTTGTGCCTCTTCGAGGTAATTCTATGAGAGCATTCTTCTTTTTTTTACAATAGACAAATTGTTAGCCTTACTTAGAAACCTTCCCCTTTTTTTTATCCGGACTTAAGACTGGCAATGCTATCGTCAATGACTTGCGTAGACAAGGGGCATTATATCCTATTAATTAATAAATAGGAGGATCAGTTTAATTAATCAGTCTAATTAATTAATAACTGACTTATATATATATATAATTGCGGTAGGTTTTATTAATTGAACTTATCAGAAGAAAACTATTTTCAACAATCATCGATGTCGATGACTGTGAAATTATTAGCAGCATCGAAGATGCAAAATAATCGTAAATTTTCGCAAGTATAATTTAAGTACAATAAGTTAAAATAAGTTATTAAGCTGTTTTGAATATAAAAATGTACAAGTTACATGTTTATTATTTTCATACTAATATAAATCACTAGACATGTACATACCAACGAGAGGACTACTGAAAACGCCCAAACAATGAGTATCGTCTACCCACTTCAGCTCAAAACCACCATTCTTAAAAGAACTAAAGACAGCCGCCAAATCACTAGTTTTGAACTCTGAAGGAAAATTGTATATTTCTACAACGTGTGCAAATTCGTCACTGGACACTTCAATTTGCTTGCTATATGCCTTGTAATCGTTCTTTGGTTGTTCTATCACTACTTCACCTACTGCCGACGTAAGCTAAATAACAGAGAGAGAAAGAGAAACCATATATAAATAATGGATTACAACAGAGACAAACGCAATAAAAGTTATTTAATGTAAAAACGTTAAAACGTTAATATACTGACCTCTTCTATTAATGTTGGATCTAAACAATCGCCATTATCGTCAAATAAGCTATCCCAATCGCATTCGTCTCTGTTCATTTTTAGAGGTGGAGAAGGTGGTGGAGCTGGCTTGCTTTTTTGTCTTTCTACCTTTTTTACTTTTTTTTCAGGTGGTGTTACAAGAATTGAAGAAAATTGTCCAGATTCTTTGGATTTTTTTTGAATGGTATCAGAAATTATTAGAACATTCGATACTACATTCTGCTCAACTAATTGTTTATCTTTGTCATCAATTACATCGTTACAACTTAAATGTTCGAGTAAGGATTGGTTTTCTTTTATAGTTTCTTGTATCTTTCCTAATTGTTTGTCATTAATTTCAACTTGGTTGGGTGATTTCAATAGGCTGGGATTAGTACTATTGTCGACAAGATTATTAGCTGCGAAAATTTCTTTCTTTCTTTCTCTCTCTTCGAATAAAGTTGACACATCTTTTTTCAGTTCTTCCGAAAATGTATACATGTGCTCGCTATTATTGAGAGTATCGGAAATCTTCCCAGCATCTAAAGAAACTACGTTTTTTGAAATCTCTCGCAGGAAATATTCATCCTTGATCTTTGTGTCCCGACTCTCGGAGATTTGATTATTCAAAGTATCGCCTAGATTTTGTTGACTACAACATACATCTTGTAGTTTAGAGTTATTATTCATATTTGAATCTCCATTTAATGTCGTGTGAGAAACTTTTAGACTTTGCAATTTCTTATCTTCAGTTTCTAAACTTCTGCGATGTCTAGGTACGTAAACCGCTCGATCAGGTCGTTTTTGACGTACATTCCTGCATACATACATACATACACATGTCGATAACATGGAATTTTTGAGTGGCTAATATAGTGCAAAATTCTAATGCAAAAGAGATACGCTCATTATATACATTAATTGTCAAGTACATTCTACATGTATATAACGATACATATAATGATTATGTATAATAATTATCAATAAAAATAATCATTTAGTAAGTCTTACTTGACCGAAGAGAAATCTGTAGTAGATTGTATCTGTGTACTATTTATACATGTCTGAGAGCAATTGTTAGCTCTCCTAGCCGCTGGCGGCCTATAAATCTCAACCGTTGGTACTGACTTGACTAAAAACAAATGGAAATTTTAAGTATCTCGCAACGAAAGTATCTGTCACATGACCTGACAATTATTGATTATTAAGTAACTTATATTCATAATCACCTTGTCGCTGCAGTTTGCATTCCGGAGACGTTGAGGGCGAGCGTCGGCCTTCAATACCCATTCCGCGAATTGTGGCCTTTTGTTTTGTTGCAATGTTTGTTTTACACTCAGGAACATTCGGTTTTAGGTCCCAATCTCTTTATAATAAAAATGATATGTTATTCCTCTAAACAAAGTTTTAAAACATTCTTGATATTTCAGGATCGTATCGTAATACCGACGAAATAGAACAACGATTAAGAAGTAATTTCGATTAAGAATCAATTTTACTTTTTGCGTTGTACAACGTATAGCGTTGCAATTATACACGCATAAACACACCCTCGTTATACAAGTTATTTACACATCGTTATATACATACGCCATAATTGAGCGTAATTTATATACGTATTACAGTATCAGATCGTTGCGAAGTACCATTGACGAAAGAAAACACAAATAATCGTTTACGCGTTCGATAACTCGTTTAGATTCGATCGAATACTTTAGCGGAAAAAAAGAGAGCGAGGCTGAGAAGAATTATTTTTGGCACTTTAGCATTTATACCTTCTCAAATCGCTCTTGTAGCATACTACGGTACGTCTAGCCGAGCCTTGGCCGATCGAGAACGTATGCAGCAAATCCGGAAAACGATCTTGTATCAGCTGGTGTATTATATACCGACGATAGTTATTGACAGGCGGAAAGACGAGCACTCTGCAAAAATGAAAAGAAAGAATGTGTTTCTCGCTGAAAGTAAGATCTGCCGTTTCAGTAGTATCGGTAGTATCGTTTCGGTCGGTTTGGTGAACGTAATGCCTTACGGCACTGACTCGAGACGAGGATGGAAGGGGAAGAGACGAGACGATATAAATGCTAGCTAACTTTTACATAACCCATTCACTTTCTCCCTCGTTCCTGAGAACTTACGTGGCGTAGACATTGGCGCTTACGACTTGGCGTCATGCCACAAATTGTCTTTCGATCTCTTCTTTTTGATCGCCTGACGAGCGCGAATGGCGAGAGATATCGTGTACAGTACATAGTACATGCTACATAGTGCATACTTTCGACCTTTCGACAATCAAGAGGAAAACTATTCCACTTGCTTCATATATCACTAGATCAGTAACGGTGTGAAAATGAGAATTTCATTAGGCCAATTTAATTAGGTTTATTACGTTCCCTTGAACTCTACGAAAAAGAAAGAGTGTGCTTTTTATATCACGTAAGCGTGTGTGGTGCGATTACTAAACCACATGAGCAAGGAAAGATTGGATATCTAGATGTATAAGAGCTCAATTATATATTCAAAATACAAATTGTATTTTAGTCATAACCACATTAAGTTGTTTCACACAATTTCAACTTGAGTTTCAAAGTTTCAATGAAAGTCAAACGTTAAGATGATTGAAATTAAATCCAAATTATTATATATTCCCAGGATAGACCAATACAAATTTTGCACGTGCAAAGAAATATGCATTTGCATAAATCTGATGTGAGACGTATTAAACTTTTTAGTATTTTACTATTTTAATACCGATGTATCATTCCACTGAGATAAATGTTAATATATGTCGATTATAATGATAAAAGTATACCAAACATTATATATATTAATTTATGCAGCACCAATTATATGTAACATATACAAATATAGATAGAAGCAGTAAAATGTAACAGAAATGAGATCATTCAACTCTTTGTACTAGCAAAAACAAAAGTTACTTGTGTGTGTGCGTCCTCTGTTATTTATAAATTCTATATTAGGCATGGGAATGTGTTGACAGTAATTTTGTTAAAATCTGAGTCCTTTGTCAATGCACGTGTGTGAACATATGTACGTTACGCAAATATAATGACGTATGAAATAGTCAAGATTAAAAGGAAACGAAAAATGTTTTACACTTGCGACTAACGGATACCGTAACTAACCTCTAAAGATGACGTCGGCGTGGTCTTGCAAGCATCTTTCAATACTCTATTCCAAGAATCTTATTCTAATATTCTCGTACCTCTTACACGTCTTATCCTTCGCAAAGATGGTTACGTCGTGTTCGACATCCTCGGAAAACAGGCTATCTTGCAAACTCATTTATCTTGCGTTAACATTCACAAAGTATATGCATGCGCCAGTGTATAACTTGAACATTCACCGTTATTCGTCCGATGAATTTGTACTTGCGTCTCAATCAGTTCCGGGTTTTTTCTCAACTCAAGTTTCCTTCACAAACTCGTACATCACACAACAAACCGCCCCGCTACGCTTGAGAATTCACTTGAATACACACTCAAATACACAATACGTCATACCACGCTATATTTTCGTAAAGTGGAAGAGTTGAAACAGATCGCCGATTGCGCGCCAATCGCGGAACAGAGTAAAGTGATCTGGCGTAGCGATTGGTTCATTTTTCCGTATGTTGCATGCAGTCACACATTTCCAATCTGTGCAAGTTCATCGATGATCCGCAGGCCTATGTGGTTACGATTTTTACGAATTTTGACGTTAAGATATAAGCATACGCTGTAAAATCAACCACGTATCATTGATCCATACAAAGGACGCTATATAATGCCTGTAGTGAATTTATATTAGGAAATTTCTTTATATGTTTATAATAATTCTGAATGTTCATGTATATAATGTGCGTTTAATATCAGGCTCAAATACATATGTATCTGACTTAAGGTTAGGCATTCGGTCACAAATGACGGCATCGGCTTGTCTTCAGCCAAGCAGAAAAAGCCAGTTTCGTAAAAGCGCTAGTAGATTTTTTATTACGATTGGTTTCTACACTCGCATCCAAGGGAAATGCACTAGCAGGCAACAATCAATCATATCGAATGAGAAACACCAATTAATAAGCGTTCACTGGGCTCGCTGGCCTTTCTACTGAACGCAGCTACTGATACTGAGAACCACTGCACATCGCACGGTACGAAAGTGAAACGAGCTACTCTGTGGAATAGCTACGTCAATCAGTGTAATGGATGTAAAAAATCGCAAGTACACGTGCGCGCGCACGCACACATACACTCATAATTAGAATTTAGATAAAACGTCAGTTGGCTGATCTTCGCGCGGCGCTCCATTTCAACACCGCTTCGCAGCACCGTTACAACACTGTGAACTTTCCTCTTATCTCTCACGAGAGTTGTTAATTTGTGATACCATTCTTTATATCATTACCGCCCGTTGTCGTCTACTGTCTCGCGTTGACAACATGAGTACCAGATTCACCGGAATAGAATTGGGGCCTCCTATCGAAGTTTTTGCGCTGCAAAAAGCATTCGTCGATGATACTTACGAAAACAAAGTTAATCTTACCATAGGAGGTACGTAACTGTTTGATCTCTCACTGCACGCTATCATGTTCAAGACCACTTTGTTCTCTTATTTTAGTTAGAAAGACAAGACCAATTTTATATATATATAGATTTATAGTAATGCTTGCTTTTAGCAAGCTTTTAAAAAAATTAGCACTTTTACTATCAAATTAACGTATTTTACTAATAAATACAAAATAGACCTTATACACCTTTTTTTTTTAAGCTTCATACCTCGAGTCACCTTGGGTCACCTCCAGAGTGATTACATAATATTCCATGTCATTCGTATAGATACAGACACGCACACACAATTTTTCTTAGTCAATTATTTTAAAGAAAAAAATATAAATACAAAAATAAGAATCAATGCAAGTGTTTTAGATATGTATGATCTCAAATCTAATCTATTAACTTTTTTATATGTTTATGAACATAGCTACTAATTAATATTGAATATATTACGTAAGAAAATTGCTTCAATTTACACAAGAACATTTCTCAAAATATGAATTTGCTTTTGCTTTAAAGCCTAAATTTATTTCTCTTTGGGATTTATATGTGCTTAAGTAATTTCATGTGATAATCTCTTATAACTTATAATGAACCATGAATCCCTTTTTAGCTTATCGTACTAACGAAGGTAAACCATGGGTTCTACCAGTTGTAAGAAAGGTAGAGAAGATGCTGGCAGCAGATGATTTACAAAATCATGAATATTTGCCAGTTCTTGGCTTGGAAGCATTTAGCGAAGCCGCTACGAGTATGTTATTAGGTGCAAATTCTCCTGTCATTGCCCAAGGGCGTGCCTTTGGTATTCAGTCGCTTTCTGGTACTGGAGCACTGCGTGTAGCTGCTGAATTTCTAAGCCGTATTCTACATTACGATACCTTTTATTACAGTAAACCTTCCTGGGGTAAGTAAATTTAAAAGAATAATATGTCAATCTTATTTCATCTGCTAGTGAAAATTTTCGTGTATTATAAGATTATGTGCTGGCAGAAAATCACAGACTGGTATTTACTAATGGAGGGTTTAAAAATGTTTGCGAATATACGTATTGGGATGAAAAGACTCGTAATATCGATTTAGAAGGAATGCTCCATGATTTACGAGATGCTCCAGAAAATGCTGTAATTATTCTACATTCGTGTGCACATAATCCCACAGGATGCGATCCAACGCCAGAGCAATGGACTAAAATAGCTGATGTAATACAGGAAAAACAACTTTTTCCACTGTTTGATAGTGCATATCAGGTTAATATCTAAGCGAATAGATAATATAGTTATGATCATTTTTAGCACGCTCTCAGTAAATCTGCAAATTGATTCTTAATAGGGTTTTGCAAGTGGAGATTTAGATAAAGATGCATATGCTGTGCGAATGTTTGCCGAACGTGGAATCGAATTCATCTGTACGCAAAGTTTTGCGAAAAATTTTGGATTATACAACGAAAGAGTTGGTAACATAGTTTTTGTACTGGCTGATACAAAGGAGATGGTGCAAGCTAAATCGCAATTAACGTTAATTATCCGAGGAATGTATAGCAATCCTCCTAATCATGGCGCTCGAATTGTTGCGACCGTGCTAAGAAATCCAGAGCTCTTTGAGGAATGGTATTGATTTGTAAAATATATATAAAACATAAAAATAAAAAAAAAACAATTATATTCTAACAAATTAATTTAAATCTTTGCCAGTGAGTATTAAAATTATATTCTAATTACTTTAACAATACAATTTAATATCTTAGGAAGGATCATATTAGAACAATGTCTAGTAGAATTAAACAAATGAGAGTGGGCTTGCATCACAGACTGCTCAAACTAGGTACTCCAGGTATTTGGGATCATATTATTCAGCAAATTGGAATGTTTTCATATACAGGACTCACCGGTTAGTTGTAAAAATTATATTCTTTAGCTTTACAATGTTTTAGCTTTAGATGTTTGATAAGACTATTCTGTTATGAAAAAGTTACGAAAAAATTTTTTTCTTCCAATTTTCTCTTAGAGAAGCAGGTGCAGCATCTGAGAGATCATTATCACATTTATATGTTACGTAGTGGACGTATAAATATGTGCGGACTCAATGAAAATAATTTAGATTATGTCGCAAATGCGATTAATGAAACGATAAAGCTGTTGCCAGGA
>CABEGB010001372.1:0-82285 GCA_901521435.1 Crematogaster levior
GCAGCTATTCACAAGCAAACAAACGCCATTCAACATCTCTCGGCTTCAACTCGTACGACACCCAATTTCCTTACTTCTGAATCATTCCCATGGTTTTGAGGTATTTTGAAATGGCTTGGTCACTCAGAATGATCGTGCCAATTCTTCTTGATTTTGACACGAGTCTTGATCAAGTAATGCCTCCAATTCTGCATCTTCGAAAACCTTCTCTCTTTCACGGCTATGCCGGTCTTCGACGTCAAAATCACCGTTCTTGAAGCGTTGAAACCACTCACGACACGTTCTTTCACTAACAGCGGCCTCACCATAGGTATTTGAGAACATTCGATGAGCCTCAGCCGCAGATTTCTTCATATTGAAGTAGAAAATTAAAACCTCCCGCAAATGACGAGAATTTGGCTCGTAAACTGACATTTTCAATCGAGAATAACTTTATGATGCAGACACAAATCGACTAATGTTTCTATAGGATTATGTTGACAGATGCCCAAGTTTATTGTATGATGTCTATGATCTATTTATTTCGACCACCACTTACCGCTAAAGCCATCTATAGGAAAACGGCGGAAGCAAAGTTGTACACCTAATACAAGGATGTAATATTAATGTAAAAGTAACATATGCTATACGGAGACGACGCGCCTCTCAAGCGTTAACGAGAAATCGCGGTGTGAAATTTTGCATGGTTCTTTAATACCATTACAGTAAAATGATTTACAGGGTTGGGTTATTCGACCATTTTCTAGGGTTTTTTATATTTTACAGTATTTTACTGTAAAACGTCAAAAACATATAATACCCAATGACGTATATACCTAGACCAAGCATACTGCTCGCAGAGTGAAGCCGGAAGTTGGCAGTTTAAAACAGACTGAGAACGTTGATTTGCCCTTAGTGCTTTCTCATTCTATCACATAGAAAGAATATGGCCGCTGTCAAGTTGTCAAGTGCTATAAAAGGTGAGTGCAGAATTAAAGG
This sequence comes from Crematogaster levior, assembly GCA_901521435.1. Lineage (NCBI taxonomy): Eukaryota > Metazoa > Arthropoda > Insecta > Hymenoptera > Formicidae > Crematogaster > Crematogaster levior. The sequence goes on from CABEGB010001372.1 coordinate 979, forward strand.
AATAAAATCATAAATTTCATTAATCTTAATATAACATTGATATTTGTAGTATTTTATGTGTGTAAATAATCCTTGTACAAATATAATTAGATTTATTATAATACATTAAATTAGGTTAGGTATATATTCGTACCATGGACGTAGGAATATATGGACAGAGCCTATTTCCGCGGGGGTGAAGCCTGAGAGGAAGAGAGGTTATGAACAACAAAAATGACGGCAATGGCTAATCTCACGGAGTGGTTTATTTAAACGAAATATATCTTTTATCGCTTTTTGGGACAAATAAAATCTTTTAACTTAAATAAATCAAAGAATAAACTACATTCAATGTTGCTAAAAAATAATTTAAAAAATTATATTTATATATAATTATATTTATAATCGAATTTAATAATGGTTTATAACAAACAACACAAAATATGTATATACAAAAATATAAATTAATTACATTGTAATTATGGGAAATATAGCACACGTTTTATTTTTATTATACAAAATTATTGGCCTTTAAATAGAACAATTTTATTAAATTCTTGTCTTACGCTTATAACATTATTATCAATTATGCTGCGTCCTATAAAGTATAATCGTATTTTAATATATTTTAAAGCAATTGCTTTTATCAAATGAAAAACATGATTTTCTAAAATAGTTTGATTATCGGAATGTTCTTCTAAATCGCAAAACAATTATGTATTTCCATTAAAATGTTGTAGAACTTGAGTAAGAAGAAAAGCTTCCGTCATTTTTTTTTATAAACGCTTGCCGTCACATTCACGTAAAGCCAAACGAACTATTGTTTCAGCTTTGTTACAAATTACAATAACATCATGTGAAGGAAATGTCAAGCCATCACAATTTTTAATATCAATGAACATTGGATATGTGTTTCATTACCTGTGAGAGCTTCAACACAGATTTCACAATGCAGAATTTTTCTCAAATGCCTAACAACGAAACTTGCAATGTAAGCAATTACTCGCGTTGAAAATTCAGACAATGTTATTGTATCGGGAAGAAAAGGCAAATCTTCATTGCTGTCTTTATTGTTGTTATCATCGATTACTCGCGATTTTGGAGTTGATTGATTTATTACAACTTCAGAATTTGTAAAAACATGTAATATTGAAATTGCTTCTAACGGAATGCAATTACCCGTTGCTGTTTCTGCAATTTCTGAATGGATAAGGATTTTTTTATAAGCAGCTTTGAACTGTCGAGCTGTCGGATTATTGTTACAGTCTCCTTGACCTCGTATGCACCCAAATAATAGCTCAATATGATCTTGGCTGAATTTGTAACATAGTAAGTACTTAAGAACATTTTTATCAATAACTAAATTGTTGAAAAGCACAATGATACTCTTGATACACATCATAAAACCAATCGGTGCAGATTTGTTTCTGGAGTGAATCAATAATAATTTCTGATTATTTTTCACAATTTGCAATTGTGAGAGATAACTGTAACTTTCTTCTAATTTTTGAAAAATTTTAAAGCTGTTATTTTTGTGCAACGGTTGCTTAAATCCCACTTGTTTCATAGTTATTGAATTTAAAATATCAAAAAGATCATTAATTAATTGTATAAATCTTATTGCTGGTGCTGAGTTGGTGCTGCGAAATCAGGATCCTGTAAATCACTTTTACAAATTTCTAATGCATCGGTTACAGAAGTACTAAAGATTTGCGTCGCGAGTTTAACTTTCATCTTCTGTTATTGTATGTGACGCGTTCTTAACTTATTGCCTAAATGCAAACCTTCTTTAATTTGTATATCATTAAGTTTTATGAAATATTCCCATTGAATCATTTGACCATTATCATCAATTAATGACTTATGTTCTCTAAGACAATTACGTAGCAGTTTCACACAATGGCATGGATCGAAAAATACAATTTTCTCGTTGGTTGTTGGATAAGAGAAGTAAGTTTGAAAAGACGTTAAATTTAAATTACAACCTAGAATTGCACACATAGTCAAATCTACTGGAGCCCCGTCAAAAGTTATAGATACTATATTTATGTTGTAATCATGCAATATTATTAATGCTTGACGGACTAAATTTGCTTTTTGTTCAGCATTCAGACCATTAACCAAAAAATATGCAATGGCAATTTTCCAAGATCTGTTTATACTGTTTACAAGAAATACCAATGCGTCTTTAGCAATTGTGTTATAACCGCAATCAATATCTGGTCCCAAGTCAGTGTACCCTGCATACTTTGTACCGTCATACTCTACATTGCCTTATAGCCATTTCATCGAATATGAGAGACCCAAAAAGAGGATAATTAACTAGCTTAGCACGCTTCTGAATTGATTTTAATGCTTCCTCAAAACCAGCTTCACCATTAACTGACTTGTACCATTTACAAATAGTTTTTAGATGGGACAAACAAGTATTGAATTTTTTTCGAACAAATGCATATGCTCTTGGTGAATAAAAATGCAAAGTTAAAGCAAACGATCTCAACTCTGGAAAATATGTTTTACGTACTGGAACTTTACTAATCTTGGAAACTTGACGTTTCAATAATTGTTTGTTAAAACTACCCATGTCTTTTAAGATGTCTAGCTGTTCATCATTAAGTAAATTTTTATTTTTTAGAGACTTCAATACAGTTTTTAATTTTACAACGCATTTTGTGGTTCTTCGTTGTTTTTGTCGAAGAATTTTTTTTTTTTTTTTTAAATCTCTTTTCATATTAACTAGTGCAGTTTTCATAAGTTGTTTTCGTGGAGTATTTTCTGTTAAATGTGGCGAAATAGTTGTTGCTTGATCAATCATTTTCGAACTACGTTTATCTTTTATTAGAGCAATAAATCCACATACTTTAAATCAATAGTTGATTTAGCGTTTAATACTAATAAGCACATTAAAATTTAATCGATATAAAAATTTTAAATCACTATAAAGAATTTATTGCGAAAAATATCACTTTAGCCAGGATTCCAACCTGGAATCTCTCGACTATTCGACTAAATGTCAGTCAATTTCAGCTACTGAAGCAAGTGACGTTATTTACATAATAATCGATAAATATAAAGGCAAATCATTTTGCAGCACAATGTTGCTACGTGCTACAAAGAAATGAAGAAAGTCATCTGTGGTTTGAACTGGAAAATTCCTTGCTCCGGTTTATTCAGACCTAATCCTGTTATAAATTATCACTTATTCCGGTCTGCAACATCAGTTCAACCTAGTTGATATACATTTCAAGACAATGGAAGGAGTCTGAAAAAGTCTTGAAAAATTTATTTATTCAAAATTTTTAACTTTCTTCAGGTATTCGTCAGCTGCTTGATAAATCATATTTAGAGCAGTCATAGAAATGTAATTTCTAAAATTTAGTAAAATTTTAGAAATTTATATTTGATTTATTTTTGATTTTTTTAAAATAAATGAAATGAAATAAATAAAATTTGAATTTTATGAAAAAAGGCATTTAATTAATTTACGCACCTAACTTTCTAAAAACACGTAAAAGGACTTAGTAAAATAGTTATTTTGATAACTAATAGTTATTTTTCAATACACGGTAGTAAATTAATAAAATAAATAGATGGCGTGACACATCAGAAAGAGAAGAATTTCGTTTAGTGATTTTATTCTTTAGAATCAAGAAAGGCGCGGTAGCGTTTCGCGTTAGGTATATTTTTCGCAAGGTACATCGATGTAAGGTTCAGATGCGAGACGCCATCTTTTATAGGAAGAAATACCCTTCTTTAGAAATAAATAAACCATTGTACTTTTTAAATAAATCGATAAATGTTATCAAAAGATGCAGATATTGCAGAATACTATAGATACATATTTTTCGATTACAACTGTACAACAGTAATGCACAATATACATAACTACACCTGGCATGGATATATACATAACTACACCATGCATAGATATGCATATATGTTTAGATAGTCAAGCCTATCGAAAATAAGTTTCAAAATGTCTGCTACACTATGTCAATAGAATGGAAACGGAACTGATACAGGACTAGATATAAACTATGCTGTTGAGAAACTGAATGAAGTATAATACATCTGCAAATAAAACAAAATGATAGATTAGTGGAAGAAACAGCAGATCTGTAGTATATTTTAACGACAGAATGTCAGCAGAAATCGAGCAGACTGCTAATATGACTGCTAGACTGTCAGTAGAAACAAAGCAGGATATGCTCCGATACGATCTGATGGCAGATTGTCGGCAGAAACCGAGTAGACTTTCACCTGATCAAATTGTCAACAAAGTCTACGTAACATAGTTTGATATCAAATTATCGGCAAAAAGCGAACAAGACCTGCGTAACGCAGTTTAACGACAAATCTAAAAACCGAGCAAGATCCATTTGTAACGGTATTTGTGTTACGTGACAATTTTTTAGGTCAATTTTTAAAATTTTTTAGAAAATTATTGATCTATGTTATTTAAACAATATCTAACTTTACTCTTATTAATGTTTCTTTTTATTTTTGCTGAAAAACAGCAATAATGATGTACAAAAATTTACTTAATAGTTCTTTACACACAAATATATATTTCAGATTAAAATATGGTTTGTTTAAATTGTTTAGAACATGAGGACCACCTTCCGATTCAATGACCTTGACATATATTGTCATAGTCATGATCTTGAATGACTTATAAAAGAATTTAGCCGTCAGTCGTTGTTTAGTAAAAAGTTGTTTATTAACAAAAGAAATTTTATAAGTAGAATTAACGTAATTTTCTGACCATGTGATTATTTAAGTCAGTGCTGGGATTTACTTGCAACTTTCAGTCGGATTTCTTGACTCACGCCTACTGTTCCCCCTCCTATCGCTCGCGCGGTAGCAACGCGTCGCTGGACGCTCGTAACTAAGAAGCGCAACGCTTGTCTCAGGGACGTATCACAGTATACGTATTACAGTACGTATCACAAATGTACAATGCTCATCTAATAGCACCGCAAAGTTTTTATTAAAATTTTCTCTTTAATATTTTATATTAATAATTAAAATAATATTATATTAATAATTAAAATAATTTGTAAACAAAACATATACGTAATTAATAATAAAATAAACATTATTTTAATTATTAATACAAATTATTTTAATTATTAATATAATATTATTTTAATTATTAATATAAAATATTAAAGAGAAAATTTTAATAAAAACTTTGCGGTGCTATTAGATGAGCATTGTACATTTGTGATACGTACTGTAATACGTATACTGTGATACGTCCCTGAGACAAGCGTTGCGCTTCTTAGTTACGAGCGTCCAGCGACGCGTTGCTACCGCGCGAGCGATAGGAGGGGGAACAGTAGGCGTGAGTCAAGAAATCCGACTGAAAGTTGCAAGTAAATCCCAGCACTGATTTAAGTAACAAACTCAAGATGATACGCAAACACAAGATCAAACAAATATTATTATTATTATTCATATATTTCACTTAAAAGATACATAACAGACATTAATAGGATACATAATTATTTCGAAAAAAACGAATCTAATCTCTCTATGCCTTTTTGAACATAAAATAATTTTGAACATAAATTTCGTTAAATAATGATCAAAATGACTCTACGATCAAATTGAAGAATCCTTCCGCGAATATCCATACCCATTCAATGTTTTGAGTATAGACACCCGTATTTGGATTGACAAAATTTCTTGAATGATTGACTATATTGGTATATCTTTTTGTCAATTTTCCACGTAAAGTAAGATCAACCCTCATTCCTCTCTTGTTTTCAGGGCGAAATTACCCATTGTCTACGGTCTTACGTGGGTTTGCAATTTTCTACGTGAAGTGAGGTTCACTCCCACTCCCTCCTGCTTTCGAGGAGAAACTACTTCCATCGTCATATGGTTCCACATGAGTTTGCAACTTAAATGTCCACATCTTGTAAAAATTGCAATGCTACCTATACCGGACAAACTATAAGACAGTTAAGAACCCGAATCTCTGAACACCGTAATGACATTAACAGGAACACTAATAATCACTCCGTTATTACAGAATATAGAAAAGATTTGGATTTAGAACAAAAGTTTGATTGGGATAATGTTGACATCCTCGACAAGAGAGATTTTTCGAAATGTCTAATTTCTGAAATGGCTCATATCAAATACAAGATAATAAATAGTTTGAATCTACATCTATCTGATACGGAATTTTTATCATGCATACTAGGTGCGCAACTAAGTTTCCCAGTTTCACACATGGGTGGCGCTAAGGGCTATCACACACAAAATACATAGCGTAGCATAAACATAACATAAGACCGCTGGACCAATAAACACCTAGAAAAAAGTCGCCATATTGATTTACATAAGATGCGCATTGGTCCAGCGGTCTTATGTTATGCGTATGCTCTGTTATGCATTTCGTGTGCGATGGGCTTAACAACACATGTAGTCGACATACATGTCTGAAGTTGTGTTTTTTTTATAGCTTGAACATCTGTCAACAATAACCAGTCGTAATACCAACATGTATCGCAACGCAAAAATATTTTTTCTAACAATGAAGATGTCGAGTTTTGTGCCAAATAAATAGCATTTGCGGAAAGCTTTGCTTTTCTGCTTTAACTTGAAAAAAAATGCAGCTGAAGCACGTCGTTTGCTTGAGATGGCCTACGGCGAACTACCTGTGAAGATTGGTTTAAACGCTTCAAAAGTGACGATTTCGACACTGAGGACAAGGAGCGCTCCGGAAGACCAAAACAATTGAGGACGCCAATCTGCAAGCGTTATTGGATGAAGATGATACGCAAACACAAGATCAACTTGCGGAGGCATTAAACATGACTCGCCAAGTTATTTCCAAACGTTTACATGCCATGGGAAAAATTCAAAAGGAAGGAAAATGGGTGCCGCATGAGTTGACTGAGAGACAGATGGAAAATCGAAGAGCCACTTCCGAAATTTTGCTTTTGCGGCATGAAAGAAAGAGTTTCCTGCATCGAATTGTTAATGGCGATAAGAAGGGGATATATTTCGAGAATCCCAAACGCAAAAAATCGTGGCTTTCACCTGGCGAAGCATCAACATCGACGGCACGGCCAAATCGCTTCGGAAAGAAGACAATACTCTGCGTTTGGTGGGACCAGAAAGGAATCGTGTACTATAAGCTGCTGAAACCAGGCGAAACTGTCAATGGGCATTGCTACCGACAACAACTGACCAATTTGAACCATGCATTGCTCGAAAAACGGCCAGATTGGGACAAGAGACACGAACGAGTGATATTACAGCATGGGTCTGTTCTTTTCAGCTGCACTGCTGAACTAGTGCAATAAGTTAGAGTGAAAAAATATATACATATATGTCACATTCTAACTTATTGCACTAGTTCAGCAGTGCAGCTGAAAAGAACAGACCCCATGATAACGCTCCGTGCCATCGTATTTCCATCGTCCAGGACACCATCAAAACGCTGAAATGGGATTTGCTACCGCACCCGCCGTATTCGCCAGACCTGGTCCCTTCCGATTATCACTTGTTCCGGTCGATGGTGCATGGCTTGGCTGGACTACACTTGGCCAATTTCGAAGAAGTACAAAATTGCTTGGATGAATGGTTTCGGTCCAAAGACGCATCGTTTTATCGTCGCGATATTCATGTATTGCCAGAGAGATGACAAAAATGTGTAGCTAGCGAGGGACGATACTTTAAATAAACGATTTTTTGTATTTCTCTTGAAATTTTCCATTTTTCATTGATCAAAACAATCCGGAAACTTAGTTGCGCACCTAGTATGTCTCGATTATATTAAACAAGTTATAAACTCCTTACTCATAATACTACCTGCTCTCATCAATATAAATTATATTACTTTCGAATTTTATTTCTTAGACTCATTAACAGTTTTAGTTTGACGACACACACTTTATATACATTTTCTATTTATTTATTTCGATTAGCGATTTTTTTCTCTTTGTAAATATGACTCTAGTTTTAGTTAATTTCATATATAGTTTTATACATAGTTTTAATTATTGCTTACTGTTTTTTTTTTGTTTGACTCCTTATTGCCTTAGCGGCTTAGTTCTTATTTTCCATTCGTTCAAGGTCTGTTTAATAATAACTGTCTAATTTAAAATTCAGATATTACTAAATGTACTTAACTAATCTTCCATCATACTATATTACTTATTCGTGTTCTTCATAAGTTCTATCCTGTTTTGTTCATTCTTGTCTTATTACACTAAATTTCCTTTTTATTAATGTAATTACAGACTTGGATCAATCTATTTACGAGACTTGTGGAATGTTCACTCTAGTACATTATAAGTTCTCCATGAATTCATGAAGAGCATATAATTTCAATTTCCTCTTTGTTAATCTTTGTTAAAGATAGAGCCAGAAGAGGAACCGAAACGTCCAAAATAAAGACTGCTTAATAGTATTCTGTTATTTTTCTTGCAAATGAACACGCATACAACCATGTTTAATTCTCATGCCTTTTATTACATACTATTGATTAAAAATAATTTATTTATTATTAAAATCATATTACTTGTAACAAAAATTAATCATTTTTATATCTACATATACTTTTATAATAAAATTTGTGATATTAACATTTTTACAATTTTGTACAGTTTTGTATTTTATACATTTTTACAAATTATACATTTTTATACATTTTTACAATTTTATACAGTCTTATACATTTAACATTTTGATATATAAAATTTAATTTAAAGTTTAATTTAAAATTTATACATGAATTTGTGTACAAAAAATTGTTAAATAAATCTGTATGTCTTATTTTTACTATTTTCCGAAAAATGAAAAGAATTATTAATAGAAGTAAAACATTAATAAAAGTAGAAATAATGCAAAATTTTTTGGCAATCTTTATATCTTTTTTTAACACCTTTCATACAAAGCTTAAATTTTTATTGTTCAACGTATACATATTATATAGACAATATAGAGCATTTAAAGTATTAAATTTTATTTAATATATAATGTGAAAAAATTAATTTAAGTTTATACATATGTATATCAAGAGACACGGTAGTGTCTTGTGCTAAGTCCGCGTAAGCACAAGACACTACCGTGTCTTATTACGTGAGTCGGTCAGTTGAGAGCAATCAATATTTCTGGTTGTCATATATCCGCTCAACGGATTCAGTTCTAAGTAATCTCAATTGATAGAGTGGGGTTGAATTATATAATAAAAGTGTTTTTATTTTTGGGCTACATGCTCTATAAATCGAGTTATTACGCAAAGTCAAAATGTGAAAAATATTAAGTAAGAAACGTCGTCGTCGTCGTCGTCGTCGACCGATCCGATGTACGGTTGAGGCATTCGACAGAAGATCGCGCTAGCGATGCTCTGGAAGTGTTGGCAAGAGGGGCTGCGGTGAGGGGCGAAAAAATGTGCGATCGATAATCGATCGACAGTAAGTGACGTCGATAAGCGAAAGTTATGCCTCGTCTACACGCTGTCTTTAAGATAGTGTGTTAAAGTGGCCTGATGTTAAAGTGCGCGTGTAGCCGTGTCAAACCAATCTTTAAGTGGAACTATCTTCAAGATAGTAAGAACCCCAGTTTAACATAGAGTATTCTAAAATATCGATTTATATCGATTTCTGTTTTATGCCTTTTCTTTTGATCCACTTATTATATAAGTGCAGCGCCAAATAATAAATATGTATCCATTGGTTATTCATTACTAATGAATTTATTATTAATAAATTTATTATTAAAGTAACTCGTTTTGCTACGTCTAGTCACCATACTAGCTGTAAGAGGTTATGTATCGTGCGAAATAAAACAAACTATCGATAGAGTATCGATAGTTATCGATCTTTAAATACAGCTGAGTTGTCATTTCAAGTGCAGTATACTATCTTACAGATAGTTTGTTAAAGACAGCGTGTAGACGAGGCATTTGGTTATTAGCGGCGACGATAGTGAAAAATATAATCGATCGATAGTAAGAGACGTCGATAAACAAAAGTTAGGTTATTAGCGGCGACGATAGTGAAAAATATAATCGATCGATATCGATAGTAAGTGACGGCGATAAACGAAAGTTAAGTTATTAGCAGCGACGATAGTGAAAAATAGCGACTTAAGGTGGTTTGGCCAAATATGGTGAAAAAACAAATTATCTTCAAAATTTATATAAAACTAATTTAAGTATTAATAAATGACTGTGTGAAGTTTGGGATCGATTTACCGTGTAGTTATTGAGTATAATTGGTCAGAAAATTACCTTTTCACTTGATGTTTAACATTGCGCTTATGGCGATCGAGATGCGTTTGCACATCTATACATCGAAAGCTAATAATGTACAAGACAGATCGATTTCAAAATTTGAGAAAAATTAATTTACCATCTGCTTAATTGTATGCCGTAAAGGTAATACTCTTGACCGTATGGTATTGAAATACGATCGAATAAAAAAATGTAATTTGGCTCTTTTTCGACGCTTTATATTCCAGCTTGTAGACATGGCAACGTTGCTCTTCGAACGTTGACGGTTCTGTATAGGTTATAACATCGCACAATTTCTTCCATAGTATGTAATAGAATATTAAACATAGTTATAATGCTTACTACTGGATGTTATAACAAATATTAACCTTCTAACCTAGCAAGTCGCGGATCGAGAGTAAACATGCAACGTTGCCACATCTAAAACTCGGCTTCTCTACGCTGATGAAATTAGTGTCTGTATTTATTATTATTTTGATTTTATTGAATTCAATTATTAAAAAGAGTGCAATAGAGAGTTAAAAAAATCAAGTTTTAAATTTTGTGCTACATTATTTCTGATATAATCAATCTTTTTATTAAAGATGTCAGCTTGACTAATATAGTCGGGTTAGAACCACCTTAAGAAATGAGGCAAGCAAAGAAGTATTCAATTTTATAGTTTATTATTTTATTATTTTAATATCTTCTTTTATGTACAGGATATAAAAATGGTTTCTTTTATATGCAAGATATGAAAATAGTTGCGTAGCAAGAAATAATGCAGTAAGTAATGTTGATTGCTTACTGTATCCTATCTTGTCTCTCAGCATTTTCATCTTGTATGTATTACATTTCATTTCGTTTAATAATAATACTTTATGTTATAGTTATGTGTACTATTTGGTTTGGAAAAAAGATAACATAGAAAAGATTCGAGATGGTGTATCATCCTAAAAAACCAAACTTGTATTTGCAATGGGCCATTTTTGAAAAAGATCAGGATAACTTTGAGAAAGCTGCCACTATATATATATTAGAGAATATTGATAACGTATTACCACATATGATATATACATAATAACAAGAAACAATGCGGAAAGTAATGTTGATTGTTTCCTGCATTCTATCTTGTCTCTCAGCATTTTCACCCTGTATGCATTATATTTCATTTTGATTTTAAAATATTTAATAATAGTATTTTATATTATTAAAATTGTGCTATATGATAAGAATGATTTTTATTTTTTGTAGTTTGGAATTGCTGAAAGGAAATAATACAGAAAAGATTCGAGATGTATATTCGAGATGGTGTATCATCCTATAAATACTATATAGGATATGAAAATGGTTGCGTAGCAAAAAACAATGCGATAAGTAATGTTGATTGCTTACTGCATTCTATCTTGTCTCTCAGCATCTTCATCCCGTATAAAAATAAAAAAATTTAATTAAAAGACTTAGCGCTACAAAATATGCTATTTTAAAAATTAGCAGCGCTAAGTCTTTTAATTAAATTTTTTATTTTTATATTAATTTTTAATTTTTATATACATTTTTATATTTTTCCATTAATTTTTAATTTTTAATTTTTTGTAAATAATTTTTAATTTTATATTTTTACATTATTTGTTTTTCTTTTTTAAATTAAACTTTCGAACTATACTATACTATACTATACTTTTTTTTATATATTTTATTTCAAAAAGTTTTATTAAGTTGGGGCAACGTTGTAATACCATAATTTTTTTAAAATTCAAACAATTATGTATAATTTTTTATAAAAATATTAAATTTTTATTTTCAAATAGCATAATTTCTCGATATCAGTATTTTAGTAGGATATAATAAAAAAATTCAAACTATTTTTTATATTATTTTGTAACATTTTATATTAAAATATTTTTTTAAATTTTTATTTTTACTTAGCACAATTTGTTGATATCATTATTTTTGTAGAATGTATAATTAAATAACTTATAGTTTTTTATGGTTTAAAATAAACCATTTTGTTTAGATTAAAATAACTTATGTGTGTAGATTAAAATTACACTATTTTGGAAATAGATTTTTTAATAGTTTTTTAGAGTTAATAATACTATACTATTTTGCAAAGATACTTTTGACGCGGACTTAGCACCTTTTTTTTACCTTTTTTTAAAAAGGTAATTTTTTTAGAGATATTATATAACGTTATATTATATTATAACATATAAGGAGGTTTAAAACCTGGTTATGAATACTCAATAATGTAGTAAATAGAGTGAACTTTATAACTTATTCAACAGTCGTATCAGGTTCGAATCTCGATTTCGGTAGAAGTTTTATATAATTTTTAAAATAAAGTATAAAAGCTCGTTAATTATTCAAAACGGACAAGACCAAAAAACAAACAAATACGTTAATATAAATAAAATAAAATGTAAACAAATTCAGCAGCACTGAATCCGTGTAAATGGAGCTTACATAGAGATTTTGACGAAACTTGCAAATTCACCATTAAACTCGTTATTAATTATCCTCTCTTGTTTATACTCATATTGCTTACTTCTCTTACTTTGTTGTCGGTCTTTCATAGGGGATCTTGTGTGTTCGTAACCATTCAACCAGTACGTATTGAGCTCTGTTAAGGTGAGGACGTGTATTGGTCTCTTTGAACATTTTCGAAGAGCAACGAAGAATGTGATTCTACATCCATCACAGACAACAGTGAAGTATTATATCTGAACCACATTACAATCATCTGCGCTTTGTATCTATATCTACATCATGTATTTTTTTCAGTGTAGTCGCATGTTTACTAATGAAGACTTTGTAAACCAAAATTACGTTTAAACATATTCATTATATTAAATTTGTTTACATTTTATTTTATTTGTATTAATACATTTGCTTGTTTTTTTATGTATTTGACTTGTCTATTATATGTATAAGTTAATACATACGTATGCATGCGTGCGCGCGCATGGAATTATCACAAATATCTAATAAAAATACAATGATTAATAAATCAGTGAAAAATTTGAAAATTTAATTTTTATATATGATAATTTTTGATATATCAAACTACGTTTGCAGATCTTGCTCAATTTTTGGCCACAATTTAGCGTCAAGTTATGTTAGCAGTCTGCTGATATTTTGTTATCTGGTTGTTGTCTTGTTCTTCGCAAAATTCCAACCGAAAATTCAAAAATTTTGTTGTCGGTTGATCTGCTGTTACTAATTGTAAGTGTATCTCTTCGAATATGTGAGACAACTATTATCATAACACATTACTAAACAGACTCAATATGACGTATACACACTTACATTTACACGTCCACCCACCCATACGCACGCACGCACGCACACATGCAAAATTATTCTGCAAATGATGATTTGCAAGAATAAAAAAATATTTATTTAAAAAAAAGATAAAGTCTATTATTATCAAAAATAAGTGAAATCAAATTGTTTCAAGTGTATCTTAAAATAAGTAATATCTCTCTCTCGTAAAGTATAATTTACGCACAAGATTGAATTTAAAGAAATACGTACAATATTTTGAGAAACTTTTTTCCAGAATTGCAGTTAATTTAATATAGAATGCGGAATATAAACAATAAAAAGTGAGAGTAAGACTGCAATTGTATCAACTAACAAGTTAGAATAGGATAGCCATATTCGGTCCGCGCGTGTTAGAATCTTAATATAGCTTATTAATATTATTTATGTGAATATTATATATATGCTTTTTTTTTACAACTCGGTCCGAACTGAATATTTCTCCTATTCTAACTTGTATGATACAATTGAGGTCCTATTCTCACTTATTATTGTTTATATTACGTCTGAAAAACATGTTCACATTATTATATACCGGTTATTGTGATAAATGTCACCTCAGTGGTAGAATTGACTAACAAGGGAAGTGTAACAACTATCCAGAACCGATTTGATTCTCCTTCAAATATGTTGTTAAATATACAAATCTAAGAGACACGTATTTTTTAATATGTGCGGATTTTGACTTTTAAGGGGTAAAACACCCCTTTGAAAAAAAATAGTTTTTATTTTTCAAGGCAAATATCTTTGAAACTATTAGAGATAGAAAAAAATGTTCCAAATAAAAGTTGAATGGTTTCAAGAGTTCTTTCAAACAGTGTAAAAAAATTTTTTATTTTTTTTTAATTTTTCAAAACACCCCCACCACACATTAATTTTTTCAAAAATTTTGAAAATTTTTATCACCAAATCAAAGCTTATTTTTTTATGAATCCAACCATGTATGATAAAGTTACGTTCCAAAAAATCATTTTCAAGAAGTCATTACAAACTCCTCTGTATATATGTTATTCATGCTCGTATCGTACCTACTATGTGCGTAAATGTAATAATTATCGTCGAAATAAGATATTTAAAAATATGTTAAATTTGTAAGAAAATGATCTTCTATTTGTGGCGATAAAAGAATTTTGAAATTTTGAAAAAAAGAGTGATGGAAACATTTAAAAAATTAAAAAAATTTCTTTTGCACTGTTTTATAAAGTACTCCTAAAATCATTCAACTTTTATTATATGATATTTTTCTAGCATTACAGATTATAAAAAATATTAAGAATTAGGGTAGTTTTTATTATACCTTCTTAAAGTTATTAAAACCTTTGTATTCATTTCTGTACATTATTTCTTTATAATATCTTAAGATTATTTTCTTTTACAACTATTTTCGTTTCAACGCTTTAACATTGTTTATTTATAGTTTTGCGCAATGATATCTACACGTAATTAATAATGAAATAATTATTGAATGTTTACATAATAAATTTATACTTTTTATTATTTACTCATTATATACATTACAATAATGATATTCGACAAAAAAATGACTGAATTGGATTTTCAAATTCTTCTAGTCCTTCGTTCGTATACCCACGTTTAAACCACAAATATTTAAATAAATTGTGATACGGCGAGCTCAGCAATGTCACGTTTCAAAATTGTGTGACAAACACGATTCTGATATGAAAAGTATGTACATTAAAGATAAGTGAAAATAAGTATAAATAAACAGTATAAAGTAAAAAAATAAAATTACAATCTTTGTTACATAATCAATTGTCATCCCCACGTTATTACAACTAATTTAAATATTCATGATTTAAAAGTGGGTATACGAACGAAAGACCAGAAGAATTTGAAAATCCAGTACAATTCAGTTTTGACAAAACTTCGGCAACATGTGACATCGAAGGTTGTAATAATATATCTGTAGTAAGATGTTCTTGGTGCAAACAATCATTATGTTTAAAACATTTTTTTAGTCGAATATTGTAATGTATATAATGAGTAAATAATAAAAAGTATAAATTTATTATGTAAACGTTCAGTAATTATTTCATTATTAATTACGTGTAGATATCATTGCGCAAAACTATAAATAAACAAGATGTTAGAGCGTTGAAACAAAAATAGTTGTAGAGAATAGTGTAAAAGAAAATAATCTTAAGATATTATAAAGAAAAAATGTACAGAAATGAATACAAAGGTCTTAATAATCTTAAGAAGGTATAATAAAAACTACCTTAATTCTTAATATTTTTTATAATTTGTAATGCTAGACAAATATCATATAATATAATAAAAGTTGAATGATTTCAGGAGTATTTTATAAAACAGTGCAAAAGAAATTAAAAAATTTTTTTTATACTTTCATCATTCCATCACTTTTTTCAAAATTTTAAAATTTTTTATTGCCACACAAATAAAAGCTTATTTTCTTAAATTTAACATTTTTTTAAATATCTTATTTCGACGATAATTATTACACTTACGCACATAGTAGGTACAATACGAGCACGAATAACGTATATACGGAGGAGTTTGTAATGACTTCTCGAAAATGATTTTTTGGAACGTAACTTTATCATACATGGTTGGATTCGTAAAAAAATAAGCTTTAATTTGGTGATAAAAATTTTCAAAATTTTTGAAAAAATTAATGGGTAGTGAGGGTGTTTTGAAAAATTAAAAAAAAATAAAAAATTTTTTACATTTTGTTTGAAAGAACTCTTGAAACCATTCAACTTTTATTTGGAACATTTTTTTCTATGTCTAATAGTTTCAAAGATATTCGCCTTGAAAGATAAAAACCATTTTTTTCAAAGGGGTGTTTTACCCCTTAAAAGTCAAAATCCGCACATATTAAAAAATATGTGTCTCTTAGATTTGTATATTTAACAACATATTTGAAGGAGAATCAAATCGGTTCCGGACAGTTGTGATATTTCCCTTGTAGACATCCACCTCGGATAGTCGGGAGGTTCCAGATTCAAATCCTGGTTGAGGTGATATTTTCTGCAATAAATTCTTTACAGGAATTTTAAATATGATACTTATTAACATCGAAAATTAAATCGATAAATCAATTTAAAAATATGTGGATTTTACTTCTCAAGCGTGGTTCTTTATTTAAGGCCAACAAATAGTTCGACACGCAGTCTATAGAGAAAATATATATTATATGCTGGGAAGATATATATTATATAACAAAGTGCATGGATGCAAAGGATTAGGATAACTAGGCTTGATGCAGTAAAAATTATGTATATTCTATTCTTCTGACTCACAACATAAAATACATAGAACAGTAACTCAAACTAAAGAACAAAAGAAAACTCTACCATAGACTACACAAATACATACTTACTAATAGGAATCTAGTATATTGTCTTATTATGCGTAGTCATCATATATGATTAATATTATAGAGTGTATCAAATATCTATCATTATAATTAACAAATTTCAATTTATTCGATTCGTCTGGTTAATTTTATTAACAAATCACAACGTTTCGACCTCCGATTTCAATCCTTATCAAGTGTAGAATTTTACATATAAGCATGCGGATGGAACACGCACGTTAACACCTGTCTTATTGACATTGTCAACGCTACCAAAACTACGTCAATCCAAAAACTGAAATCCACATATATCACTAACTAATAGAAACATGTGTAATTAATCAACTTATAAAACTCACATATTTTGTGCGTTATAAAGGAAGACTCCGTAATCAGTAATAATAAGCGATGTTACTTCGTGTAGAACACGTTACATTATAAAGACATTTCGCACGTAACAGTTAAATATACACTCGAAGAGACCAAAGTAACGAAAGTAAAATAATAAAGAATAAATATAAATACATGTCATTTGTCCAAAATAAAAGCATATAAAACATTATGGAAGTATCAGAAGACTATAACAGTTAAAACGGTAACCTATTACAAATGATGCGAAAAAATAAATAATTTCAATCACTTTATCATACATTGCTGTGGGTTTCTCCGTGTCGCTCTGCAAATTTATAGTATCGCGATGTTTCTTTATGAAAAACATTTCAGTAATCTCTCTCTTTCTGGTGTTCGGTTCTTTACGTAAAATTACAGGTTTTTTCCAGTCAAAATCGTGAGACTATGAGACGCGATGTTTCTGACTAACGACTGAGACAGGTTGCTATATATTATATTTACATGAAATAATATCAATAAGCTATATCAAAAGATCCTAGCACAGACTAAATATGGCTATCCTATTTTAACTTGTTGTTACAGTTTGTTGTTTGATACAGTTGCAATCCTACTCTCACTTATTATTGTTTATTATTAGAGTTTCTGTATACCCTAATTGTAAGAGACTTACTTTTGAGATTTATATCATTATAAAAGACAGATTTTCTTTTTTAAATAGACAAAGTAGTCTTTGTCAAAAACATATTTCCAATATTAAATTTATTACTCCCTTTCTAATATTCTTCTCTTCGCACATCTTATTCAAAACGTTTTCTTATCTCCTAGTTTCTTATCTTTCTTACCTTACAATTATTTCCTTTCTTTTTCTTTATTTATAATTTATAATAATGAATGATACTTACGACTTACGATTACCTCCTATTAAGCAGAATGTCTGCTGTTTCCAGGTACATATTGTTGTTTTTTGTTTTCTTTATTCTTTATTATTAAATTAAGCATGATAAAAAAATTAAATTTTATGTATAAACTCATGCTTAATTGGCATCATGTCACTCTATTTTTATACCAGAAACAACATTGTTTTGCATAAAATAGTTATTTTGACTGGCGTACACTTGGCGTTCTTTTTTTTACTATTTTAAACAGGTAGTTGTTAAACTTACTTAACGTGGAACGATGAAAACTGGAAGCGTCACACTCCTAATCATACATCAGGAAGAATCTCTAAAAAAAGGTTTTATCCTATCAACTTTTCAGTGCCACAAAAAATTATAAGAGTATCAAATATCTATCTTTGCAGTTTTTATATTTTGTGATTAGACAATTAAGATGACTTATTTATTGTTTCCATCATTGTCTCTACCATACACTGAAGATGACTTTACTTCAGATCGAGACGTTCGTCATCATTGTTTGTTTTTAATTAACATATAAATATATCTAGTATATACATCGGGCTTAGTTCAATAACCTTTTTAGATTTTTGTTTTTAAATTCTTCGAACTCTGAATTGTTATTGTATGATTAATAATTTTCTTTAAAATATTTTTACTTTTTTTCTGAATCACTGTCAGTGAATCATGTCAGGTGAAACATAAATGTTAACAAACTTTTTAATTCTAATACAAAACTTCATAAACATCATCTTTTCTGTTTGTACGGAATATTGATAATAAAATAAAATTATAATTTGTTAAAATTAATTGTAAGAAAATGAATACTATCTCATAAGGAAAGTGTCGGAAGTGTCCCCCTCCGATTTTGATGAGCTTCTAATATGTTGTTCTCCAGATCAAAATAGGGAGACGTTTCTTTTTATACGTGCCCATACGTCTTTTTAAGGGGTGAAACACCCCTTTGAAAAAAATTGGTTTTTCTCTTTTGGAGCGAATATCTCCGAAACTAAGAAAGATAAAAAAAAATTCAAACGGGGTATTAAATGGCTTGAGTACTATAAAATAATGCAAAAAATTTTTTTTTCTTTTCATTAAAAAAAAACGCCGCCCCTTTAACTTTTTTTTCAAAATTTTAAATTTCTGTTTTCATCAAATTAAAGGTTATTTTTTTACGAACTCATCCATGTATATTAAAGTTATGTTACGTAATATAATTTTTGAGAATTAATTATAAACGCCTCCGTACATACGCTATTTGTATCAGTCCATGCACTCGATTCTTCGCGTAACGCATTTTCCTGTAATCAAAAGATGACGAATATTGTATAATATTATACTTGGAGGACATATCCATATATAATCACGAAAGTTTTCATCACATATAGCTTGAGCACTTATATAAAATTTAAAACAAGTTTAAAGGTCTATAAGACGAATAATTTTATCGTAGGAAGAAATATAAAATGCCGTTGCTTTGCGAGCATCAGTTTAATACGTAACATCGTACATTTTATTGTGTACCGTTAATTAAATTGTGTGAACTATTAATTGTTGCAGTTTTATAGGTATTAATATTTTGAAAATATCTGTTAATATGTATCTATTAATGTTTATATATATACAGGGCGTCCCATTATAAAACATCCACGCAAATTACTCCGAAGATAAGGGTGATAGCAAAAAATGACCTTAACAAACGTTGTAGGATTAAAAGGGGGCCAACTGAGGGTGACCTTG
Source organism: Crematogaster levior (assembly GCA_901521435.1). Taxonomy (NCBI): domain Eukaryota; kingdom Metazoa; phylum Arthropoda; class Insecta; order Hymenoptera; family Formicidae; genus Crematogaster; species Crematogaster levior. The sequence goes on from CABEGB010001372.1 coordinate 20,843, forward strand.
ACTTTGATCTCGCAGTTGATTTTCAAGATCATTTGAAGGTCAGAGTAATTTTTTTAAATGGAAACCCCTATTTTTGACACCGGATTCGAAAAGAGCGGAAAATTTTACGTCAGAAATGATATTTTAAATTTTTTTTGTGTGACCTTGAGAAGGTCAAATGAGGGTCAAATGTTGAAAAACTGCTTGCTGATTGTTTATTTAAATTTATAGGCGAAATAAACGTTATAAAAGTACCTTTAGCAGGTAGATCAAGCTCAAATGTGCCAACGATCGTGACCATTTTGACCTTGAGGTCAATTTTCAAGGTCATTTAAAGGTCAGAGAGATTTTTATAAACTCTTATTTTTGACACCGGATTCGAAAAGAGCGGAAAATTTTACGTCAGAAAAAATATTTTAAAGTTTGTTGGTGTGACCTTGAATAGATCAATTCAAGGTTAAATATTCAACAAGCACTCAAAAGCTGTTGCTTACATGTGCTAACCTTACTTTAGCTTTAAAACCACCACGCAAATTACTCCGAAAATAAGGGTAATAGCAATACCGAATTCGAGTTATCAATTTTTAAAGTTGTAGCTTTTAACACGTAAGATATAGGAAAAACGTGTGCTCAAGTGATTTATCAATTCGTAGCGACAATAATACTTGCTCAATTTTTTTAAAAAACTAGGATACAGTGCAGGATAATGCTAGAAATAACATTTAAAGAAACAAGGATTATTAACAATTGCCGTTTTTGAATTATTGAAGTTCAAAGTGGTGTATTCGACATAATTTTTAAGAGTTTAAAGCATTTTGAGCGCAAATCGATTAACTGATGAACGTTCTTAAAATTGTTTTTAAATTGTACATACTTATACCGGCAACAAAAATTAAATTTTTTCTTGTTAAAAAATTGTACCTCACTTACATGTGTTGTGTACCATATATGTAAGTCTGAAATCTCTTATTCTTATTCTTGTCCTGACCGTCCAATACCGTCCAATATTGACCATCGCTTGATAGTATGTACATATAATAACATCTAATTTATTTTGTCGTATGTTGACAAATGTTCTCATACATTTGAAACTCTTTTTTGCGATCGTTATTATCGTTAAAAAAATGCCTGACTACACTGCTAATGAAATTATTGACATTCTTCTTATTTTAGGAGACTGTCGACGAAACTATCGAGAGGCAGCAAGACTGTATCGTGCTCGATTCCCTCAAAAACAACATCCTAATCATACGGTAATACGTGACATTGAACTACGCGGTCGACAAGGAATTTTTGTTCAAAGAAAGAGGGCACTGAATGAACACGATTATGAATATAATCCTCGCTTTATTGCTGTTCTAGCCATGGTACATTTAAATGTTCACGTCAGTTTACGCGAAATCGAGTTAACAATGGGCATTCCAAGATCTACGGCCAGTAGATATTTACGACTTGCGCGTTATCATCCTTATCACATTTCTTTAAATCAAGCTTTAACTGAGGAAGATCATCGACGGAGAATAACATTTTGCCAATGGGCAACGCAACAAATTACTGATGATGAAAATTTCTTCAACAATGTTCTTTTTAGTGATGAGACTACATTTGAGAGTACTGGTATGTTGAATCGCCATAATTGCCACTATTGGTCTCCTGTTAATCCTCATTGGATGCAAGAAGTTGATCATCAGCATCGCTGGAGTGTAACAGTATGGTGTGGCATTGTAAACGGATATCTAATTGGACCTTATTTTTTTGAAGGTAACGTAACTCAACACACTTATTTACAGTTGCTCAGAGAGGAACTTCCACTTTTGCTAGAAAACGTTGATCTTCATACAAGAGCCAGGATGTGGCTACAACAAGATGGCGCTCCTCCACATTATGCCAGAATTGTCAGAGATTTTCTTAACGAAAGGTTCAACAACCGATGGATTGGTGGAGAATGCCCTATAGCATGGCCACCAAGATCTCCAGATCTGACATCTCCAGACTTTTATTTATAGGGCTATTTAAAAAATACAGTCTACCGCAACAGACCAACTACAAGAGCTGACATGATTCAAAGGGTTACGCAAGCCTGCTTAAATATTCCACGTCAAGTATTATTAAATACTATTAGGAACTTTGAAAGAAGAATAGAATATTGTCAACAAGTAAATGGTGAAACTTTTGAGCATTTTCTTCATTAAATGGTGACTGAAACACTTGGACTCTATGACTAAATGCACATGTAAGCGTGGAATTTTCAATGTTTTTTCAACTGTCTAGACTTATCCCCGATCTTGCCTTAACTGGCCAGGTCATCCCCGACCTTGCCTTAACTGGCCGGGTCATCTCTGACCTTGCCTTAAATGGCCGAGTCATCTTCGATCTTGCCTTAAATGGTCGAGTCATCTTTGATCTTGCCTTAACTGGCCGGGTCATCTCTGACCTTGCCTTAAATGGCCGAGTCATCTTCGATCTTGCCTTAAATGGCCGAGTCATCTTCGATCTTGCCTTAAATGACCGGATCATCGACAAACTTGCCTTACCATAAAAATAATGAAGTTTTAAACACTTGATCTTAATTAAGTTAATGTTAATTAAGTTAATGTCAATTAATTAAGTTAATGTTAATTAAGTTAATGTCAATTAACTTAATTAACATTAATTTAATTAACTAGTAAAGGTCACACACCTGAACGCAGAATTTTGTGCTCTTTCAGAATCCGTGGTCAAAAATAAGAGTTCCTATTTCAACAAACAAAGACTTTTAAATAATTTTGAAAATCAACTCCAAGGTCAAAGTCGAAGTCACTCTTAATTGGCTCCCTTCGATGCCTACAACCTACAATACTTACTGGTTTTAAAGCTAAAGTAAGGTTAGCACATGTAAGCAACAGCTTTTGAGTGCTTGTTGAATATTTAACCTTGAATTGATTTATTCAAGGTCACACCAACAAACTTTAAAATATTTTTTCTGACGTAAAATTTTCCGCTCTTTTCGAATCCGGTGTCAAAAATAAGAGTTTATAAAAATCTCTCTGACCTTTAAATGACCTTGAAAATTGACCTCAAGGTCAAAATGGTCACGATCGTTGGCACATTTGAGCTTGATCTACCTGCTAAAGGTACTTTTATAACGTTTATTTCGCCTATAAATTTAAATAAACAATCAGCAAGCAGTTTTTCAACATTTGACCCTCATTTGACCTTCTCAAGGTCACACAAAAAAAATTTAAAATATCATTTTTGACGTAAAATTTTCCGCTCTTTTCGAATCCGGTGTCAAAAATAAGAGTTTATAAAAATCTCTCTGACCTTTAAATGACCTTGAAAATTGACCTCAAGGTCAAAATGGTCACGATCGTTGGCACATTTGAGCTTGATCTACCTGCTAAAGGTACTTTTATAACGTTTATTTCGCCTATAAATTTAAATAAACAATCAGCAAGCAGTTTTTCAACATTTGACCCTCATTTGACCTTCTCAAGGTCACACAAAAAAAATTTAAAATATCATTTCTGACGTAAAATTTTCCGCTCTTTTCGAATCCGGTGTCAAAAATAGGGGTTTCCATTTAAAAAAATTACTCTGACCTTCAAATGACCTTGAAAATCAACTGCGAGATCAAAGTCAAGGTCACCCTCAGTTGGCCCCCTTTTAATCCTACAACGTTTGTTAAGGTCATTTTTTGCTATCACCCTTATCTTCGGAGTAATTTGCGTGGATGTTTTATAATGGGACGCCCTGTATATATATAAACATTAATAGATACATATTAACAGATATTTTCAAAATATTAATACCTATAAAACTGCAACAATTAATAGTTCACACAATTTAATTAACGGTACACAATAAAATGTACGATGTTACGTATTAAACTGATGCTCGCAAAGCAACGGCATTTTATATTTCTTCCTACGATAAAATTATTCGTCTTATAGACCTTTAAACTTATTTTAAATTTTATATAAGTGCTCAAGCTGTATGTGATGAAAACTTTCGTGATTATATATGGATATGTCCTCCAAGTATATTCGTCATCTTTTGATTACAGAAAAATGCGTTGCGCGAAGAATCGAACGCATGGACCGACACAAATAGCGTATGTACGGAGGCGTTTATAATTAATTCTCAAAAATGATATTACGCAATATAACTTTAATATACATGGATGAATTCGTAAAAAATAACCTTTAATTGGATAAAAACAGAAATTTAAAATTTTGAAAAAAAGTTAAAGGGGAGGCATTTTTTTTTAAATAAAGAGAGAAAAAATTTTTTTGCATTATTTTATAGTACTCAAGCCATTTAATACTCCGTTTGAATTTTTTTTTATCTTTCTTAGTTTTGGAGATATTCGCTCCGAAAGAGAAAAACCGATTTTTTTCAAAGGGGTGTTTCACCCCTTAAAAGGCCGTATGGGCACGTATAAAAAAAAACGTCTCCCTATTTTGATCTGGAGAACAACATATTAGAAGCTCATCAAAATCGGAGGGGGACACTTCCTACAATTTCCTTGTCAGTCAAATAAGATGTCATGAAGGCAGCGGTGCTGCCGTGAGAGGCGTGAGAGGACGCGTATGGTAGAAGTAAGACCTGCACAGATACGTTCCAGCACAGGTAAGAAGAAAGTTGATCTTTGAACGATCTGTGAGTAAGTTAGTTGGAGCTGTGTGTTAAACGGAAAAAATACATCCTTTTTTGTTGCGCACGTGCTTCTTTTCTTACATAACTTTATTACTGCAAGAAACTGGAGACAGATAGATCAGATTCTCTTTTTTCAAGAAAAGAAGAAGAAAAACCACCAATAATCGTAAAAAAATCGTTAATATCCAAACGATAAATATCTTAACGAAAACAAAACATGAATATTTTATTTCTAAGCAAAACATTCATTTGGTGTAAGTATTTATTTATCTATGCTCAATCCATCAAAAATTAAATATTCTCTTTGTTGCGATTTCTTCTTACTGATTTTTTTGCTTTAAAATGTTTATTTGTTTTGTAATTCAATGTTTCAATAAAACTTGATAATAATTTTGAATATAGGATATATTGGTGTGTATCTTCTCACTTTTGTTTTTATATAATAAATTGCATCCTTGTACAAGGAATTATATGTTATATGTAATTGAACTTATTGAATCATTTATTTCTGTAAATTTTATTTTACCTTTTGTTTTTTTAAATATTTTTCAGCTAGTATATTTTAAGTACGTAGTTAACGCCATAGACATTCTTCAATAACAAAAAATAATCTCTCTCTTTCTCTCTCTCTCTCTGTCTCTCTACAGAAATAAATAATTCAATAAGTATTAATAATTCAATAAGTACAAATTCGATAAGTTATAATCTCATATACAAAGATGCTGTTTATAAAAGCAGAAACGAGAAAATACACAATTAATATATCCTACGTTCAAAATTGTTGAAACATTGAATGAAAAAACAAATTAATATTTTAAAGCGATAGAGTCAATAAAAGTTTCATGAAAAATAATATGTCCAATTTCTGATGAATCAAACATATTTAAATTGCCTAAAAAAGACATTAAAAATGTAAAAAAATTGTCAAGTTTATTTTGTAGTGTGTTTGTGAACGCAATGGGTATGTGAATGAAGGAAAGAGACAAAAGAAATAAAATCAAGGTTGATGACACAATAAATTTGATTAAAAAATTTAGCTATATAGTTATTTACATCAATTAGTTTTGTTGAATTTCATAAGCAACTAGAATTAACATATGATTTCGAAACACATGAAGCGAAAACCGAGTGCAATTTCGCGATCAACAGATTACTTTTTAAATGTTGCAAGCAACGAAATAATCAGCTTAAGAGTAAGTACCTCCGAAAGCTAATCACAACTGACTACAAGGGTGCAAAAACTCAAATACAGAATTTTATATTCTTATCCTTCTAGAAGATTCCCTTATTTCAGATCTCTGCTAATAAATGGTGAAACAAAGAACTGATTAGCTGACGGACAAATAGGCCAATCATCTCTTTTCGACATATTGTCCCGAGGCGATCAGTTGACGTTTCAACATGTCGGTCGATCAGTTGTTTTCGACTCGCTGTGTTCAGCTATATTTTTATTATTTTGTCTTGGATATTTTTTAATTCGAGGTACGCGAACAAAAAGGCAAAAGTAACGAACACCGACGTTTTTCTCCTAATGAATTTTGCAGAACGTTTAAGATCTCGCATTTAATTGCCAAATTCTTCTGTCCTCTAAGAATTCTTCATTCGATTTCTTTTTTTTATTAGATTTCATTAGATTTTTATTAGAAGCTCAATCTCGAATACAATGTTTTTAAGCAAAATTATTTCGTAAATGATACTAGCAAAAAATATTTATTATTAAATATTTATAAAAAAAGATAAAAATCCAATATAATACCATAAAAAAGTGAAATTAAAATGTTATTTTAAATATATTTATTAAAGTATATTTACTAGAGTAATATCTCGTAACGAATAATTTGTACGCAAAATTGAATTTAAAAAATATATACAATATCTTAGGAAACTATCTTTCAGAATTGCAATAAATTTAATGTAAAATGCGAAAGATATTAAAAATATGCAAAATACAGAGGCAAAATGAAATATCAATGTGAAATGCAATAGATAGCATAATGCAAGGAACAGAGAAAATAAAAATGAACTAGAACTTTGTACAAACAAACAACAATTATTAAAGACAAAATTTGAAGATGAGCAAAACTTTCAGCAGCAGACACACTTGGCGCGCTTTTCGTTTATAATTTTAACATCGACTGCCGCGATCATTACCGATGATAAGTCTTTCACTTGTTAGTAACATGTGACCAGTAATGTAAGCAGCGCATCTTTTTTTTTATTGAAAATATGTTTATCTTTTCAAGATAGAAAGTATGTTTATCATTCATTTGTTATTCAAGTTTTCAAATTGCGCTGAGGAGGAGTGAGAAAAGTGTGAGAAGGAGAAGAGGTAGACTTTGCAACATAAATATTCGTTCTATATACGAATAAAGAACATTCTTTATATAACAACGATCATTATTTCAACTATCAACAGTCCACAGCAACAAGATTCGAGCACAAACCTTCTCACATTAATACAATTCTCGACAAAGCGTTATAGAGAATTTCAATATTTGCACACGAGACGAGACGAGAACCACAAATTCATGATCTCCACTAAATTGAAGTCAAACATTTGCGTAGAAATTTACACTGCACTTAATAGCGTTGCTATTTCTTTATTGTTTTCAGAAAAAAGGGACATTAAGATAAACTAGGTTTTTGAACAATTATATGAGGATCTTTATCAAGAGTCGCTCGTCAATTTATCGAACAAAATTATATGAAAATACGACGACATTCTTTTTTCAGGTAAGAGATCCGTGTATAATTTAATGTATAATTCATCATGTATAATTTTTACTATAATCAGATTCAAATGCTTAGATTACGAGTGAGGATAAGTTTCGCTGGAAAAAAACTATAAAAATAACAAAGGTAAAAGAAGATAACAAGCGACATTTTTCACGTAATAAATTCTGTAAAGAAATATAATTTCATGAAAAAAAGACATTGTCACCTAATTGTTTATTAAAAATGTACGATCAAAAATAACAGTACTAGTAATTCAAATTTAACCATATTTTATTAATATAACAAAAATCCTATATGTAGGTACATATCACGCGGTGAAAATAATTAATTTGATCATTCATAAAATCTTTGGCAATTCTATTTAGTTATACCTCTATAATGTCCCTAGTATTCTTTATATATAGATTCAATTATTTTTAACACTTTTGTGTTAATAATTGTGTTAATAATTTTTACAGAAAAGTTTATTCATATAGATAGTTACATATAGATAGTTTACTTATTGTTATTCAATTATTTTTATTTTGCAATACATGCACCTCATTTTACACGTTTAACTTCTTTCTCTAGTGAGTGGAAAAAGTTTGCATCGACGGCATCTAACAACACGAATTGTCGATTGCGTGAAACAGCTTTGAAGTATCACGCTTCTTTTTGAAGTATCACGTAACGCCACATGAACGAATACAATGCTTCACGATAAAAGTTTTGCACTAGAAACTTTCTCGAAATGCGACTTGCTTTACAGTTTACCGTAAGAGCACTAGTTGAAAGTGTTATCATATTTTTATGTCGCATATATTCACACACTCGATTTGCTTAAGGGCACACGTAAAACGCCAACACCAGCAACGCCTGGCTTTAGCCAGCAGCTGAACAATGTTTTGTGTTAACGTCAACAATGCTTTGTGTTAGCAAATCTAGCCTCACAATCAGTTACATACAGGAATTGTTCAATCTAAAATGTCATGTTTCTGGCGTGGAAAGATAGATATTGCGATAGATATTGCGATATTGGATTGATTTTTCAATACTGCCTTATTGATTCTGCTTTTTGGAAAATGCACATAAATGGAAATATTTTATCACGTTGCGGTAATGCAACTTCTTGGTTCGAGAAGAGAACGTGCTACATTAAATTTACATATGTAGAAATATGCCTTAGCTCGATCTTTGTCAATAAATTAATCTTTTCAGAATTTTCATGTTTTTTTTTTTTTTAATAAGTCATTTAATTCTATAATTAATCACAAAAAAATTGCGTTAATTGATGTTAACAATCAAATTAAATGTCTAATTTTCATGTCTGTTTTAAATATTGACTCGTCAAATTAGCAATTTATTAAAAATAAATGCAGATTCTTTAATTTCTTTTACTTTTCAGATTTTCTTGGTTACAAATGGAATAAAGTTTTGTACCTCGTAGGAAATATTGCAAGAAAGTAAAACATGGAAATTGATGTAGATGATACACTATAAGCCCGCTGTTTTCGTCAATTTTAAGTGATTTTTATTTATTAATAGTTTTTTACTTTTATGCATTAATAATTAATTTTATAATTAAAGTAAATTAGATATTTTTGACATTTTTTAATTTGTAAAAATTTTAATAAATTAATGCCTCTCAATAAAATTCATAAATAAATATAAAATGAGCAGTAAGAGTCAATTGTAGGCGCATAAGTTATAAAATAACTTTTTAAAAACGAATTATTTTAAATTTGTTACATTCTACTAAACAATAATGATAAAGAATATTAAGCAAAAACTCTAAATTACATTTTTGGAATTATAGACTATTTTTTTTTAAACAATGGGCAATTTAAAAGCGGAAAGTCCACTTTTTCTTTATATGTATATGTCATTAAAATTCGTATAAAATACACCAAATTTAACAAGTAACAAGTAAAGGGGCTTTGAAAGTACACGAGGTTGACAGTATGTAAGTTAACATTTATCGATATTTAATAGGATACATATTATACATATAGGATACATATTATATCGGATGTTTCGACTTTACTTTGAAGCATCTTCGCTACTGCGATGCGGTAACAAATTGTTGTTACTAACAATTAAATCAAAATAATCTCACGTTTTCAAGCGGAGAATGCTATAATATTGCCAATAATGCTAGTAGTTGTAACCGTTATTAAATTAAAGAACTATAAAATAAAACAGTAATCAATTCTTACAAAACAGAGAAAAATTTATAAGTTGATAATTAATATTATTTTAAACTTTTCTAAACTTTCAATTTTTTAATTAATTATTTAATTATTTTAAAATCTCTTAATTATTTTTTTGTTTAGTATTTATTTTTTAATTTAGTATTATTTAGTATTTGTTGGGAAGATATATATTCTACAACTAAGTGCACAGATGCAAAAGGATTAAGATAACCAGACTTGATGCAGTGAAAATTATATATATTCTATTCTTCTGACTCACACAACATAAAATACATAGAACAGTAACTCAAACTAACGAACAAAAGAAAACTATACCATAGACTACACAAATGCATAGTTACTAATACGAATCTAGTATATCGTCCTATTATGTGTAGTCGTCATATATGATTAATATTATACAGTGTATCAAATATCTATCAGTATCTTTAAATTTTTCTTATTTTTTTTTAATGTTTAAAGTAAATGCTAACATGAGCAGTCGGGAATATATATATATTTTTTTTTAATTTTTTATCTTATAATTAAATATTTCCTTTTTTTATATTTAGTAATGAATTATTTTTTTATTATTAACTCTTTTTTTTATTCTTTATTTTTTATTATTAACTTTATTATTAATATTAAAACGATCGACTGTTACGATCATGGACTAGCTTATCAGTGCACAAAGGAGATCTGAGAACTCGACGTTTATAACAAAAGATAATAATAATTTATTATACTTAATAATAGTACATTAATTGATTTGAGTGGATATTACAATTTGGTTTAAACATTCGTTTTGATGTTATGACGATTGGATTTATACTTGGAGTAAATTCTACAATTAACCATTTATGCGAGGCGCGGATATTACAATCAGTACTCTAGGCGGATAATACACTTGTTTGCAGCTTATATGGGGCGGATTTTACAATACTGCGTGTGATATAGAACGGTCCGCGGATATTGATCTCGTGTAATCGGGTGCAGTAAATTCGGTAGCATACGTGATGACGGACTAACACGGTCTGGCAGGCGCGAACACTAGTACTCATGTACCGGTGCGGAATTCGGTGTACAAATGGCGCGGGCACAGATTTCATATGCGGGTGTTTACACGATAGGCGACGAGACTAATTTGTGCTGGAATGATGTAGCGGATGTACACGGTGGAGACGCGGATTTCCATAGTTTATACTCGGGTGGTATAGGAGCAAGAATGACGACCAAGAATGTTCGGCAGAGAGAACACTCTACCCCGTTTTGCTTTCAACTCGCGGATTTCGGAGGACTTGATTCGGAATGCTGACTTAGCAGATCTTATTCGGATTGCTGAGACTGACGGATGAATCTCGGAATAAGTCTGTGACTCGGAAAAGACTGTTGATTTTCTACAAATCTTTTATATTCCCTCAGAGCGGATTTCCGTGGGGACCTGAAGGAGTCGCCCTCGTCGGCGAGTGGCGGGCGTTGCGGAATGATGTGGATCGGAATTATGGGCTCGAGCAGGATCGCGATCTTGCTTGACCATGTTTGAAATCGTTCGGCGTTCCAAACGGTTATGGTATGCGAATCTCTCGCAGAGTCACAAAATTGTCGGGAATTTCGATTACAACGATGCGTTCAAAGAGTGCTTAATTTAAAAAAAAGAATGCTTAATAAAAAGAGCGTTATAATTGAAATTACAATATCTTAGTTATTTCTCTTTTGTGATCTGTGAAAACGGAAAGAATGAGTGTGTTTCTTCGAATATCGTAACGATAAAATTTTAGTTTTAAGTTTCATCGTTCATTCCACGTCGTTTGTCTTTATTGTTTTATGTATTTTTTTCGAGCACGACAGTTTTTGGCCAGCACACATTCCTGTGACAAATACATTCTCATATACAAAAATACAACAGAAAGTTTATTCATAATCATACCTTTATTTCAAACATATTTGCATTTTTTAATCTTATCCAATTATATGAAACAGATCACGATTTGAATTACATATCTTTGTAAGATATATTTATAAAATTTATCATATGCATTTATCAATCGTATGCTTATCATAAAGTAAAATATTGTTGTATTATATCACTTATGTTTTTTTTTTTGTTAAAATGTATTTTTAAATTTAGAATTCGGAAAAATTTGTAGAGAAGAATAAAAGCTTTATTTTTAATCTAACATAATGTTATATTATAAGTCCGAGGAATTATATTTCTAATATTTTGAGAGATTTACAAGATATTAAAAACAAATTGCTCGAAGTAGAAGTTAGGGCGATCAAATTTAAGGATGTTCTGGCCGTACGGTCCCAAATAAAAGTTACTTCAATTTGAAATTAATGGAATTCTATACTTTCTTTATTTAAGATGCACCCTTATTGATATAGATATGTACTTTTATTGTGTAAAGCATTTAAATAATACTAGTTAATGTGACATCTGCAAATTAATATATGTGCATATTTTGTGAATTTTGTGATTGTCAGCAAAAAACTTTCAGGCTTGATACCAACTGCAAGAAACGAAAAAGTCTTTCGTATATTAATATTTAATACTAGACACTGAATTTTACTTAAAATACATAAGATATGTAAAAAAATATAATTAACATAATATTCAAGAGTATATCGTAGTACATTTTTGAAATTTTTCATCATTTTTTGTTAATAACTCGAGAATAAATTAGTGAATTAATATCAACCTTTTTTAGAAACACTACTTAATATTTAATTGACTCATAAACAAGGATATTGTTAATGTCCAAGTAGAACAGAAAGTAAAAAATAATGTTAATTTGATGTCACTTTGACCAAATCATGACCAAAACATGATGTAAATTGATCAATATAACGTCAAATTGACCTTATTTTGACTTTCTGTTCTACTTGGGTGATGCTTCTTTATAATTTCGTTTATATAAGTGAGAATGTGCGGCTACTCCATAAAAACTCATGCAAAATTAAAAGTTGAATAACTCGTAAACCGATTAGAGAATCTGTTTCAGGTTTTGCATACGAATTTAGATAATCAATAGAAACAATCTATTAAATTTTCAGATTATTGTCAATACTTTTTTGTTAGCACCAGAACATCCTTAAATACCATGCGGACCAAAAATTGTTTTGCTAAAAAAATATTTCAAAATTATTCGTTTAAATGTTTTCTCGTATGTTAACAACCTTTTTCTGTCTGTCTGTTATAAAAAGCATCTTTTGTTTCTGCTGAATTAAGAAAGAAAACACAGAGGAAGTTCGGGCAAAGAGAAACGCCCGGGCAGAGGAAAAATGGCTTTTTCTTAAATAGATAGCGCCAAACCGGTAATAGTATAGAGAGCAACATTGATTTAATAACAGTATAATTTATGCTTCCGAAGGAAACAACTACTATAATATACGGAATTTGTTTAACTGTTTTTTCTTGTGATTTAATCAAGATAAGAAAACGTGTTTATATTTACTTTCTATGCACTTAAGCGTAGGGTAACAATTGTTGTTAAGAGTATTCTATTCACACGTTAATTTATAAATTCATCGTTATAATGTAAAAATTATACATTAATTACTTACATTTACATATTAAAATTACATGTAATATTACTTATACTGGCCAAAGTGAAACTGATTTCCTGTCAGAAATGAACAAGCTTTCAAATTTATAAAAAATAATAAAAAACAGAAGGGTGATGTTCTAATCCGAAAAAGTAAAAGGGAAAAAATAAAAAGTAATGAAAAGAAATGATTAAAGTAATGATGAAAAAGTTGGACCTAGTCCGAAAAAGCGAAGGAAAAAAAAACAAAAAATAAAATAATACATACTTTTGTTTACTTTGCTTAGAAGAGTACTGAGTTTTGAAACTTGGCTCTGAAACCTTTATTTATCACAAATGTGATGTTTAAATAATTTTTTTCTTTATTATTTGCTTTGCGCGGGTAAAAATAGTTGGAATATTATAAAATTTTTATTATTAAAAATGCATATGTTGATGTTTTTTTTAAGTTGTAATATAGTGTTTTGTAGATTATTGTAACACAAATTAAAATGTATTAAAAGTTTTTTAATGACCTATCATTTAATATGCTATTTTAATTTTTTTCTTTAAAAGATCTATTTTGCCTGGACTTCCCCTAAATGCACATAAATGACAATAAATGTTGTGATTCAGCTGAAGTATCTTTCAAATGTACGTAATCAGTTTCATTCTTTGTTTTCAGTTCACTACAAAAATGTACGAAATTTTGCAAAAAGTCACAAAAAAATATAAACTTTTGAATTTTCAAATTTCCTGATTCTGTTTAATGCACCACCGTGTCTTTTTTTACATTAAACAGAATCAGAAAATTAAAAAAATTTTTTAGCATGAATTTTACTTGCTAGTGTCATACCTTCTCACTATTTTCTACAAATAGTTAGAAATTGATGTTTTACCCTAAATAAATATTGTTTTTCTGCAAATTAAAAATTATTTCATTGCAAATGGTGCACTTTTTTAACAATATAATTTTATAAATTATATTTTTTACAATATAATTATATCTTCCAAAATAAGCAAAATACGAGCAAATCAACTTTACATCAAAATAAGTCTTAATACAAACGTCTTTAAACTCCTTAAGGTGGATTCACTTAGCCCTTATGAAGGATTTACTTGAAACTTTGATAGGATAGACGATGGAAATAAATGCTCAAAACTTTAGGGTAGGTCATCGACCTAAATAAAGAGTAATCAATCGATGAAAATGAACATTTTACACGGGATTACGTAGGAGTCATGTTTATAACGATGATCATTAGTGAATAGTATTGTTTATAAACAATAGATATAATCGGAAAAGAGTTATGATATAGAATTCGATCTGCTGAATATTATTTCATCGAAAAAATCGCATATTATCAACCTTACAAAAAAGATATTCAGTTGTAAATGTGATCGTATTACATAATACAAGATGCAATTTGGCAACGTTGCACTCCTCTACAATTTCCATTATCTCGCCAGGTGTAAAATATATGGATAAATAAAAAAAAATAACTAATTTTAAAACAATAATAATAAAATTTTTTGTAGCATTTTTTGTTATAATTGGATATTGGATCTTTTATTATCTAAATAACATGAATGCAATAGTTTTCCGACTAATTGTAAGATTCTCTCTCTCTAGATTTCTCTTTCTATGATTAAAAAACTGAGAACCCTGTGGCAGGCCCCCGTTAGATACAGCCCGCTGCGGTGAAACAACCTTAACACAACAAAAGATAAATATTTCTAAACAAAACATTTATTTATGTGTGAGTATTTTTATCTATGTTTGATCATAATTAGATACTCTCTTTTCCATTATTTAAATTCCTCCTTTACCCCTTTACTTTGCTTTAAAATGTAATATAATACTAATACACAATTCTAATTTACCTTCTTACAAAATGTCTTTAACTAAGTTATATAAAACAAACATAATCATTAAATGAACATTAATATATGGCTCCTTAATATCAAATTAACAAATGTAGATTTTCGCCTTTTTTGAGCCCAATAGTATAATAACAATAACTAATAGTTTAAGAAAACATATATTTACAATTTTACGTTTATATACATATTAAACAAGTTAAACCTGAACGCGTTTCGGACTCACGGAGTCCTCTTCAGCAGGAGCTGAAAACTAACATCTTCTCGCATTATACTCAATAAAAAAATAAATAATAAAATTAATAATTAAAAATAAAATTAATAAATAAAATAAATAACGGAATGCCCATAGCCGTGAGCATCTGTCGCAGTCAAAAAGATAAAACAAAGCATCGTGACGTCCTCCGGATTGTTTAACTCGGAGCGATGACCGTGGAAGAATGACGGAAAAGAAATAATCCGTCAAATCAAAAGTTAAAATTATGAGTCGTCGCCGGAAGACTGTTAAAATAGCAATCGTGAGGTTATTAAGTTAATTGTTAAAATATAGAACGTAGTTTCTTGGTTTGTTATAAATAAAATTAAAATACCTTTGTTCTTCATCGTGGACGTAACCAAAATATCAAATGTAACCGTTCTTATGTGTCTGGCTTATTGTTCTGTAATGAGTATGTCTAATGTATAGGACGATGAGACGGTCATCACTACACTGTTCACAATGTTATGAAATGTAACTCGCCAAAAATTGGAATAATGTTATTAATCTCGATAGTCGAACAAATAGTGAGATCAATATTAGTTGGCAAGCTTCGATATGATATCTGTGTAGGCCTCGTTTAAACATTCTGTATCCCATTGTAAATTAATACTTTTTTTCTGTGATCTAATGTGTATCATTTCTGATATCAATCTTTTGTTATAATTAGATTCAGTATCTAAAACTTTCGTGTTATTCCAATCAAATGTGTGATTATATTGTAAAAAATGTTCAGAGACTACAGAATGTTTGGACGAGTCAAGCCTTATGTTATTCTTATGCTCCTTTAATCTCGTAGATAATTGTCTCTTGGTTTGTCCCACATATGAGACCTCGCAATCCTTGCATTGTAACCTATATATAACATTGTTTTTCTCCAATATTTTAGTTCTATCTTTTGGGACCCCAATGAATCTGCTAAGTCTATTTGTGCAGTCTAAGTCCCATGTTCAAGTTAGATTTTTTTAACTTAGATGATATTTTGTTGGTCACTCCCCTGATGTAAGGCAAGACTAAGAACTTTTTTCGGTCTACAGTATTTTCATCTGAATTCTCCGTTGCTTTGTTATGTAGATTCGATGTAGACATGTGCTTGTTAATTCTTTTATTTATGTGGTTGAAAATAAATTCTAACGGGTATCCGTTGTCGAAAAGCAATTTGATACAAGTATATATGTTTTTTTGGTGGAATTTTGGATGTGATAGGAAAAAAGCTCTATCTATCAAATTGTATATTGTGCCTATTTTGTGGTTAATGGGGTGTTCTGACAAAAAGGAAAGAAATCTTCCTGAGAAGGTGTTCTTTTGGAACCAATCCAAAACTATTGTGTTGTCTTCTATAATAATTTTAAGATCTAAAAAACTAATCTCATTGTTAGTGCATGGTTCCAAAGTAAATTTCAACCTCTTGTTATAACTGTTGAATTTTTCTTGTATAAATTGAACTTTATCTTTTGAAGCTGATAAAATGATGTCATCAACATATCTATAATAGAATCCCACCACATATTTTACAATATAATCACACATTTGATTGGAATAACACGAAAGTTCTAGATACTAAATCTAATTATAACAAAAGATTGATATCAGAAATGATACACATTAGATCATAGAAAAAAGGTATTAATTTACAACGGGATACAGAATGTTTAAACGAGGCCTACACAGATATCATATCGAAGCTTGCCAACTAATATCGATCTCACTATTTGTTCGACTATCGAGATTAATAACATTATTCCAATTTTTGGCGAGTTACATTTCATAACATTGTGAACAGTGTAGTGATGACCGTCTCATCGTCCTATACATTAGACATACTCATTACAGAACAATAAGCCAGACACATAAGAACGGTTACATTTGATATTTTGGTTACGTCCACGATGAAGAACAAAGGTATTTTAATTTTATTTATAACAAACCAAGAAACTACGTTCTATATTTTAACAATTAACTTAATAACCCCACGATTGCTATTTTAACAGTCTTCCGGCGACGACTCATAATTTTAACTTTTGATTTGACGGATTATTTCTTTTACGGTCATCGCTCCACCGAGTTAAACAATCCGGAGGACGTCACGATGCTTTGTTTTATCTTTTTGACTGCGACAGATGCTCACGGCTATGGGCATTCCGTTATTTATTTTATTTATTAATTTTATTTTTAATTATTAATTTTATTATTTATTTTTTTATTGAGTATAATGCGAGAAGATGTTAGTTTTCAGCTCCTGCTGAAGAGGACTCCGTGAGTCCGAAACGCGTTCAGGTTTAACTTGTTTAATATGTATATAAACGTAAAATTGTAAATATATGTTTTCTTAAACTATTAGTTATTGTTATTATATTATTGGCTCAAAAAAGGCGAAAATCTACATTTGTTAATAATCGTTAAATATATTTCTTAAACAATATATCAAAAATATTCAATTAATTTAATCAAATTTAATTTTTGTACACATATCTTTATGTATAAACAAAATTTAATTAACACAATTATTAATTTTTTAAAATAAGTGTTGAACTTATCCATCTTACGTGATTTGTATACATTAGTGATTTATACATTGTATACATTATAGTCAGCTCAAATTGTTTTATAATTGAGAGTCTTTACATTTACTTTTTAAAAGATATATTTATAGAATATGTTAACAATTTTTCATTATTATGGACAATAAAATAAAAATTCAGTTAATGTTTAGAATAAAATATATCGTGTGTGAGTAATTATATTAAAAAATGCCAGTAACCTAGAGTTACTTGCATTACTAAAAGCTCGTCTTTCACGCTCATGTGAAACTGCAGCGTATCACACAAGGAAGTGCAACCCCGCATATTGAATCGATCCTTTTGGATTCTTGCGTGACACATGGTACGAGAAAATTACAGCGACAAGTAAAATCATTATTAAGTCATGTTAGAACACAAGAACATTATAAATTGCAATGTTATTTGCAGTTGTGTAAATAATGTTATAACTTATAACATTTATTTATTATAACATTTTATATAAGGCATATTATATATTTAAAAAAGTGGTGTTTCTTAATCTTTCCTGGTTTTACTTTATTACATATATCTCGTACTTTATAGTCGCTTTTGGAGAAATTAACAAGAGTTTAATTTTTCTAGAAACAACCAATAATAAATGTGTTGCAAACAACGTGTGTGAAATTGGCCCCGCACTTTTTGAATTCTATATTTTTATAAACTGTGCTGCATTATGCTACGTTTGTGCCATATTGTGCCGTAAACCACAATCCTGTACCTCAAAACATATTCAAAAAATTAAAAAAAGAACAAAATTTTTGATAGCTCCGCACTTTTCGAATTTTGACTTTTTTTTTATTGTGCCGTATTGTGCTACAATTGTGCTAATTTGTGCCGCAAACGCGAGATCGATAACATCAATAACAATTAAGAAAAAAAATAAAAACAAAATTAAGATAGCCCCGCACTTTTTCACGATTAAACTCACGATTTTTTTATAAATTGGCACTAACTTGTGCCATATTGTACCGTTGGAAAAATTTGAATATCTCATCTTATTTCGATAAAAAAAATTCACAAAGAAAAATTTAAAAAATACATATCAATCACACTACAATGTAAATATAAAATTTCTGCGAGCTGTGCTGAATTGTGCTAAGTTGTGCTATTCAAACTCTACAAGGCACATGCATGAAAAGCAAGGATTAGCTTGGGGGGGTCGATAAAATTAAAAAAAAGGGGTGAGGGTGAAAAAAAATTGAACATTTTTGAATTTTTTTTATTGTGCCGTATTGTGCTACAATTGTGCTAATTTGTGCCGCAAACGCGAGATCGATAACATCAATAACAATTAAGAAAAAAAATAAAAACAAAATTAAGATAGCCCCGCACTTTTTCACGATTAAACTCACGATTTTTTTATAAATTGGCACTAACTTGTGCCATATTGTGCCGTTGGAAAAATTTGAATATCTCATCTTATTTTGATAAAAAAAATTCACAAAGAAAAATTTAAAAAATACATATCAATCACACTACAATGTAAATATAAAATTTCTGCGAGCTGTGCTGAATTGTGCTAAGTTGTGCTATTCAAACTCTACAAGGTACATGCATGAAAAGCAAGGATTAGCTTGGAGGGTCGATAAAATTTAAAAAAAGGGATGAGGGTGAAAATATTGTTATTGATGTTATCGATCTCGTGTTTGCGGCACAAATTAGCACAATACGGCACAACAACAAAAAATTAAAAAATGTCAAATTCTTTTTTCACCCTCATCTCTTTTTTTTATTTTATCGACCCCTTCAAGCTAATCCTTGCTTTTCATACATGTGTCTTGTAGAGTTTGAATAGCACAACTTAACACAATTCAGCACAACTCGCAGAAATTTTATATTTACATTTTAGTGTGATTAATATGTATTTTTTAAATTTTTCTTTGTGATTTTTTTTTATCGAAATAAGATGAGATATTCAAATTTTTCCAACGGCACAATATGGCACAAGTTAGTGCCAATTTAAAAAAATCGTGAGTTTAATCGTGAAAAAGTGCGGGGCTATCTTAATTTTGTTTTTATTTTTTTTCTTAATTGTTATTGATGTTATCGATCTCGCGTTTGCGGCACAAATTAGCACAATTGTAGCACAATACGGCACAATAAAAAAAAGTCAAAATTCGAAAAGTGCGGGGCTATCGAAAATTTTGTTTTTTTTTATTTTCTTAAATATGTTTTGAGTTACAGGATTGTGGTTTACGACACAATATGGCACAAGCGTAGCACAATGCAGCACAGTTTATAAAAATAGAATTCGAAAAGTGCGAGGCCAACTTCACACACGTTGCAAACACGTCCTTCGGATAAAAGCGCCATCGTCCGTTAGCAAGTCTAGAGACTTGCCCGCCGAAAGCTGACACTAGTATTGCGGGGATTTTCCCTACACTGAGAAAAATTTCTTGGTCTATTTAATTGGATAATCCAATTAATAACAAATAACAAATGGATATAATAACAAATGGATATATCCGATTAAATTGTATATTTGATGATCGGACATATCCGAATATCGGTTATGTTAAACGGATATTTGGATAAACCGATGAAATATATAACCAAATCAAAAAATAATCTGATAAAATATGCATACACTAAAAAGAATAGTAATTGGAACGAAAATGTCGTGTGGAAGAGGGAGATAAAGACAAGAAATTAGAACCAATAAATGTTAGACATAAGATATTTATTTAATTTTAAATACTAAATCAAAGTATAACCTAAAAATGGATAACCAACATTTCATTTCATTTCTTACGATTTGTTTGTGTTTGTATTTCGAAGTATGCATGTTACTCGTTTAGCCCTTATAGTCTAACGTAACCAATGTCTCTTAATATACTTTTTATGTCACTCATAATTCACGATTCACGTATAAAACTACACAACTTTACACAAAATACAACGACCGCTGGAAACGTAATCTTGTGTGACAAATGACGCAATTCGCGCATGCACCCGATTCCACGGAATCGGAAGTATTCGTTTCTCTTCGGCAATATTTGTTGTGCAATTTCAACGGTTATCATTTTCATCGGATATTATAAAATCAGATATAGCATTATCTCCCTCTTTCTTTTCCGATTAAATTGTATATCCGATCTTATCGTCATTTTATCCGATCTTACTGATCGTTTTATCCGATGAAAATATACAAAGACGGACTAATTTTCCGACCAAATTTCATTGGTAACTACATTTCATCGGATCAAGGTATCCATCATTTAATCGGAAAACAAAATTAACAATCGGAAACACTATTTCATTGGTTTATCCGATTAAAATTTTTCTCAGTGTAGCGAGTTGCTTTTTTGTTTATTCTCTTTGTAATACCGTTATACCGTTGTATTACCGTTAGACTCAAAGCGAGAGGAAGTTTTTTTTCCAATAATAACTCTTGTTGTGTTATTCCGACTACGTTTAAAGTTCTTGAGTATTCAGTGGATCCTTTTGAATATTGTGGCAGGATTAACAACATCATTTTATATAGATGACTGCGTCACTAGCGTCGATTCGTATACAGATTTTCGAACCTTTCAAAATGAAGCCATTTCCTTAATGAGTGAAATCAAATTTGATTTAAGAAATTGGAGACATGAAGAGTCAAGAAAGTCAAACTGCTCTTGGTATTTTGTGGGATACAACAACGGATATACTACCCTTATCGGGATTCCATATAGGTACGATTCCAGAGAAAATAACCAAAAGAGTATTAGCATCGGTGCAGAAGGTATTTGATATACTTGCTTTCATTTGTCCGGTGCTATTAAAGCCGAAATTGATGTTGCGACGATTTTGGAATTAACATTTCAACTGGGAACGAAATTGATCCGGATAGCAAAAAGGAATTCCTTGAGTGGATGTAGCAATTAAATCTTTAGGTTATGAAGATCCCTCAATGGATTTTTAGTGAGCAGAGAGATGAAAACTCCATATCCTTTCATATATTTGTAGACACAAGTAAAGATGTTTATGCCGCTGCTTTCATACGAGTAAACCTAAGCTCTGGAGTCAAAGTGCATCTAGTTGAAGCAAAATCAAAGATATCATCTCAAGAAAAAAAAACGATACTGCGACTTGAATTACTTGCCACTTCTATTGGGATAAGGATGATGCATTCTTTTGATAAAATAATGTACTACAAACACATCAAGCGGTATTTTTGGGGTGATTCGACTACTGTTCTGTCTTGGATATGGCAGGAAAAACAATGGGAAAACAGTGTTTGTGTGGAACTGAGTTCAGGAAATAAGAAAACTCACAGATCCCAAATCTTAGAGGTATGTTCCTGGGACATTGAATCCTGCGGATTTGCCTTCCCAAAGCTGTGATGTCGCAAAACTTCTCGAGTCGAGATGGTAGGAGAGACTATCATGGTTAAAGTCACCTCCTGAAGAATGGTGAAAGAAGGAGAAGTCAACGAGAAACTAGTCAATCAGGAACTTCGAAAGACTCCAAAACCACTGAATTCAAAAATGAAGATGACTCACAATAATGAAAAAGGGATAATCATGAGCAACCTCACGGAAGACCCTGAAAAAAGAAATATTTCGTGGTACTTACTAAAGTTTTTGTCATACCTTAAAATTGTGTGTCTGATTGCGTAGATATCAAGATTCCTTGCCAATTGGTACAATAATTGCGACAACAAAATGTATAAAGTCAATAACTTTATTAAGTTTAATGATTTCCACGCTGTACCATTTTTGCGTGATTTTCCATTCAAGCCGCGTGTATTGACTGTTAGCCCCCGTTAGTTTATTTATTATATACTCTAAAATGTATGTTTTACAATATAATCTTAAGATTAAAAATTATTATTAAAATGGAGAAGCAACGTGAGAGAGAGAGAGAGAGAGAGAGAGAGAGAGAAAGAAAGAATATGAATTAAACAAATACGCTTATTTAAATAATTATAATAATATACCGAAAGTATATGTATATCTTGTGCCTTGAACACATGTGGCTGACCCCTCCTGTAACACACGTCTACCAATTTTTCTGTTTGCATGAGAGTAGAGAAGTAGACAACACCTTTGTCAGGAATACAGAGAAACTATTTTCTGGATACCACTAGACTATTATACTTAGGTTGGACCTACTATATTACTACTACTACTAGATAATTAATAAGTAAAAAGAAATATATAAAACTTATATTTGCATTCTTATTTTTGCGATAAGATGTCGATTTACTTATCGCTTGCCCGTTATTATTCACTTGCTCATTTTGACCTCCTATTTTATTTATTTTGATTTTAACGGTTTTATATATCTTGTTATTTTTATTTATCGCCTCTATTGTTTCGCACTGAAAATAATCGTATTTCAGAACAATTGTCACGTCATTGTTTATTTAATTTATGTGTATTCAATATTTACACCCGGGTTGATTGATTATGTCTTGTTATGTTCTTTTGTATTCACAAATTTATTAAATTTATTAATTTTTTAGATTTTAAAAAGACTATACAGACTATAATAATATAAAACCAAATAAATGGAATACGTAAAATACATGAACATAAAAAATATAAAACAAAAATATAAAACAAGTTTTATAATTATAAGTAACATGTATTTATAATTATAAGTAACATAATTAAAGCGATTTAGCACTATATTTTTAATTAAAACAAAATAAACATAGATAAAGTTTGTCAGGACTGTAAACATTTTTTTAGGAACAATTAGGTACGATATCTTACCAAATATGCAACAAAACAATGAATAATCTGACACAAAATAAAACATTTAAAAAATTTAAAAAATGGTTAATCAATGTTTATTAAGGTGAATTGTCGGATTGTTTAATAAACAATTAAAATATTAGATTTTTTTGAAAATATAATTTATTTAATCAAAATAAGTTCCATTGGTATCAATACATTTCTCCCAATGATTTTGCAATAAAATTATTTCTTAAAAAATTTGTATTTTTAAAATCAACAAATTGTTTTACAGTTCTTCCGCTGTCTTTATTTTTAAAAACTTTATTTTCTAGAAAATAATTTAAATGTTTGAAAATGATTATCTGTAAACGAGAAATCTAGTGAATAAGAAATAAATAATAAAATTTCATAATTTAATTCATTTAGCTTTATTATTGTTGTTCGAGATGTATACGATTCAATTGTTCAAGAGCATTATTATGAAGAAAAAATAAATGAGACTATAACGATTTATTGGATCATAATCAATGTTGGACGATGTATTTTTTCACGATCATTTCTTCGATCTGTTGACAATATTTCTCTGTCGCAAATGTCTCCAGTTGTCTGCCAAAATATGGCTGACCCCTCCTGTAACACAAATTAATTTTTATCACAGGAAAGGCGAATCGATGATTCTAACCAAGAGCATATCTGCGTTGCAAGTTTGCACTTATCCACGAATCTTGGTTACTGAATAATGTAATAAAAATGTAATAATGTAATAAAAAGTGTTTGAGAAGTTGATATTATTTACAAAGCTCGTT
Organism: Crematogaster levior; assembly: GCA_901521435.1. Taxonomy (NCBI): domain Eukaryota; kingdom Metazoa; phylum Arthropoda; class Insecta; order Hymenoptera; family Formicidae; genus Crematogaster; species Crematogaster levior. The sequence goes on from CABEGB010001372.1 coordinate 45,061, forward strand.
CGAGAACAACAAACTAGGGTTTCGCATTGTGGTCAAAGGATAATACAGGGTGCGTTCCGAGTTACGCATTAAGCGCGTAGACTACATAGAAAGTCGTTCCGATTAAATCAATGCACGCATATGATGTAAGAAACAAGGTGAAACTACGCGCATCTCGGCGGCTCGATGTGCAGTGAACCAATGAAATTTAAGTCCAAATATATCCGCGCAATTTGAATACGAAACAATCATATGTAATCACACGTACTTAAAATGTAGATGTTTTTAGAAAAAATAAATACGAAAATGTAAAAATACTTGAAATAATACAAACAAAGTGCAAAAATGTCTTTATTTATATATAGCGCTTAGATAACTTAAAATAATCAAGATAAAGTTAAAATAAATTACATATAAATCTTAGACAAGATAAAGGTGATTTAATTATAATTTATATAGATAAAAATATTTATATAGATAAAATTATATAGATAAATTTATATAGATAAATTTATATAAATAAAATTATATAATTTATGTAGGTAAATTAAGCAATTAGGATATGAAAACGACATATTTTTATTTCTAAATCTTCATTTGTTAAAATTTTACAAATAATTTAATGTAACAGAAACTATTATTTCTCTTTAAATTCAAAACAAATAAAAATCAAACATCAACGCAATAAAAATCAACGTAATAAAAATCAAAGTTAAAAAATAAAAAAATTATATAACTCACATTATAGGACTAAAAAATTAAAACTGATAGATATTGATATTCTTAAATTTAGTAAGTTAAGTTTTAATAAATTCTGTTATAACGCTAGTCATCAAAGAAATTGAATCAAAATCTCGGATTTTTGGCATTGTGGATATAAGCCTATTTACCTTATCTTTTTATTTCAAATTTTGTGCAATTTTTTGGATTTTTTCTTTAAATAGTTGTTTTCAATAATTTCTTTATTCATTCTTCTCAATCTGATATATGTACGAGTACGCACAAGACACGCAATCACTTTCCTAGGAAAGTTATTATTTAATTTTCTGCAAACAATATCTGTTAATCTATCAAAAATGTTACTTTCTCGATTTAAAAAATTGCCATGGAAGTTTTCGAATTCGCTATTCATAATTTCTGCTGCTTGGAAAAAGTCACTACTGGGATACATGCAATTTCCTCTGGATACGGATGAAAGCCAATCCGTAGGTATATTAGGAAGTGTTTTGGTTGGAACGCCCAAATGATTATAGACGGATTACATTACACTGCATTACACATTGAATTGTACGTTATAATTTCCAATTTATTGTCTTTAACACAAATCACTGTTGCAATAAACACTGTTGTTATAAACATGAAATACAACAATTTAGCCATACATATAACCTCAATCTTTTATCTTTCCAAATTTCTTCTCATCCAAGTTTAAAAAATTTGAAATAACAATTATCACAATTTTCATTAATGTACAAAGTCTCAACCTTACCTTCACGTTCTTCTTCTTTTTAAATAGCCTTTGAATTTCTCCGATTAATCCGACTATCTCCGTTTAACCTATAAATACAGTATAAATACGTCCCAGTACCGGAGCCGTAGCCATATTGAATTTCAAAATTTGGACCTACTTCTGATTGGTCCAGAGTATGGTCTACTGCGCATCTGGTTACTTGTTTCACCTTTCTTCTTACATCATGTGCACGCATTGGGTCTGTTTTTTATAGCTGCACTGCTGAACTGGTGCAATAAGTTAGAGCGAAAAAATATATATTTGTCTCATTCTAACTTATTGCACCAGTTCAGCAGTGCAGCTATAAAAAACAGACCCATTGAAAGCGCTTTGGTAGCGCTGAGGATTCCCTAGATTGTACTACACGTACTGAATTCTTACGCTCTTTTTCAGCGCATTGACTGCTTCTATTTCGACTTGAGGCAGTTGATGCGGCTGATGCGTTTATGCAGTCTATGCGCGCATTGGTTAAATCGGAACGACTTTCTATGTAGTCTACGCGCTTAATGCGTAACTCGGAACGCACCCATAGAGATATTAGACTAGAGTGCGCAAGAAGCCAAATTTCGCGATAGAGGCTAAGAGAGAGACTAACGAGAAGAAGAGGCATTTTCGGCTTCGAGAGAAAAAATGGATCAGAAAAGCGAAGAATTATATGAGTTTCCTGTGATATTAGAAGAGACTAATGAAATGGGCGACAGGAAGCGCTTCGAAACCGTTCCGAATTACCAAAGCGCTCCATGCGCATTGACAAAACGGAACGATTTCGAAACGCTGTGCAGCAGTAATGCGGTCTAAGCGCTTAATGCGTAACTCGGAACGTACCCACAGTCTTTACATCACAGCTCAGCTGCAAGGACTTAAGCGGGAAACACAGACTTTTGCATAATGCATAATACATATGCATAAGAAATTCGATTGGTCGAATTCCTTATGCACATGCTAACGGACCAATCAAATTTCTTATGCATATGCGTTGTGCGTTATGCAATGGTCTGTGCTCCCCGCCTTAAGAATCCTCCAGACAAGACTAAGGCTCGGTTTTACAATCTTTGGTTATCTAGAAATTAGGATTTAAACGAAGGTTAAGTCAATATTTATGTTTTACAATTGATGGTTATCATCAAACGTCTTAGTTAACTCACAGTTAATTTAACCCATACCCAATGCATAGGTTAACTAGACGTTACGCTTTTACCCCAACATAACCTTAGTTATGGATTACGACGTAAATGCTTACAGTAGTGATGAAGAAATAAGAAGGCCAAAAATAATTAGGCATCGGCCGAATTATTTTGAAGAATACGATGGACATGATTTTTTTACAAGGTTTCGGTTGTCCAAAAGAACAACTGAGAATGTGTTGAATGAAATTGAAGACATTATTTCTCATCCTACACATAGGTAAATACAATCATAAAATAATATTTATTTTTATAATAATTTTGTAAACTATATATATTTAGTAATTTTGACATGTTTTAGGCCAATTCTAATAATATTATTTTATTACAGAAATGATTGTCTTTCTGCTAGTCAGCAGCTGCTGCTCACTTTAAATTTTTATGCCAATGGATCATTTCTGCGGTGTACTGGCGATTTTTTGGGAGTAAGTAAATCAACAGCCAGTACTACAGTGAGGCGAGTGAGTCTGGCACTTGCAAGTTTAAAACCACAATATATAAATATGCCATCAACGGATGAAGAAATTTCTGAAATGAGACAAAGTTTTTATAACATAGCACGATTTCCCAGGTGCATTGGTGCTTTAGACTGCACCCATGTTAAGATTCAATCTCCTGGAGGTGATCAAGGCGAATTATTTCGCAACAGAAAGCAATTTTTTTCACTGAATGTACAAACATTAGCTGATCCACGTTTAAAAATACGCAGCATTGTAGCAAGATGGCCAGGATCAGCCCATGACTCTCATATATTCAGAAATTCTATGTTATGTAGATCCTTTGAACGAGGAGACTATCTAGATAGCCTCATTTTGGGGGACAGTGGTTATGGCGTTAGGCAATATCTAATCACACCATTACTTAATCCCAGAACTCATGGCGAAATATTGTTCAATGAATCGCAAATAAGAACAAGAAATGTAGTTGAAAGACAATATGGTGTATGGAAGCGACGTTTCCCTGCACTGGCAATGGGCATACGAACATCTATAGATACTGCACAAGCAATTATTGTAGCAACCGGCATATTACATAATATTGCTTGTGATGAAAATGAAATAATTCCGCCAATAACTGATGAAGAGGAAGCGACCATAAATTTTGTCAATAATGTCGATATTGAGCAAATACCACAGCAAAGAAATAATATAAATAGTATAACTCGTGATGGATTAATTAATAATTATTTCAGCAGATTGTAAATTAAACGTAGAGATAATAAATCGTTTTTAGTTTCTATTACCTAATGAGTTTTATTTTTTATTCGCAGTTTTAAGTATAGGAAAAACTTAATATATTTTAAAGGTATTACAAAATAACAAAGCATAGCCCGTAATTATATAAGTATTTTTATTCAAAAGTACAACAAAATAAAATAATGAAATAAATTCTAACAAAAGAACTAAAATAAGAAATTCAATACTTTGTAGGTATCACTCTACTAAACTTATTAACATCTTAAACTAAAACACAGCTCATTTTGCAATTAAATATTTTTAAAATATTTATGTATTCTCATTCTTTTCATTATGAATGCCAAGTATTCTGCACTTTTTAATTTTTATTTCCAATTTTTTTTTCAAAATTTGCATTTTCAAGTCATGTTCTTCTAAAAATTTAGAGTGTTGTTCTTTGACAAACTGTAATTTAGCCTCAGCCAAGACATAAGACAGTGGAACATATTTTTTTTCTACTCTTGGATTATTGAATAAAACTTTTTCTGAAATAAAATTATAATAAAATACTTTATTCATCTACTAAAAGCAAATGCAAAATATGATTTTGTTCTGCGAAATTTGTAAAGTCATTTGTAGAAAACTTGACAAATTTACTTGTTGCTTTCTTTTTAACTTTTAATTTTTCAGATATTGGTCTTTTTAGATTCTTTTTTGTGTAGGTGCTCCAAGTATTGTCTTTATTAATGTTTTCATCGATTTCTTCATTTATAGACAAACTATTCTCAATCATGAGACCTTCAATATTCGTTTCACTTGTTTCAATATTCTCTTTTGGATCTGTAAAAAAAATATCACTTAAACACGTTAATTGAGATGCTAGTTTCAATTCAATGTATGTATTATCAATCACCAGGGTCAACGCCTAAAAAAAATGTGTTAAATAATTTCTTCCGTAGAGGTATTGCGAAAAGAATTTTTTTTGTTTATTTTTTTTTCGAAGCTTATATTACTTACTTTGGATTTCTTCATTTTGAGATAAAGTAGAAGGTAAAACAATATAATCATCCATAATCAAAATATCTTTTTCAATTCCATTTTGTACTTCTGAAAATAATTATAAAGATATACATATTTTATCTGAAAATATATGTTCCATTTCAACACATTTTTCGCAGAGGTTGAGATCATTTGAAGCTCATTAAAATATGTCTACTAGTTAAGAAAAGTATTTATCATTTCTCGCACTTATTACGTAAATATTCATTACAATTTAGGACTACATAAATAATGTATTTTTGTTATTTACTTTTAGTACAGCTGCTTGAACAATTCAAGGAATTGTCTCGGTCATCATCATAACTGTTTTTCAGTCCATCTATTTGAGGCCCAATTATGTCATAGATGGCTTTATCTACTTCATCTAATTCAGGAGAAACATAAGAACCACCTCCTGTCTTCATGATATTCATCTTATCCTCACTGTATTTTTTTTTCGTTTTCTTTTTTAAGTTATTGTATTTTTCTTTTAAATTTTCCGCACTTCTGTAAACATTTCTCTGACTTTGGCTATTAAATTGCTTTTCAATTGATTCCCATGCCAATTTTTTGTCAGTCCAACTTGTGTTTCCTGTTTTCTTGGACTCAATTATGTGTTTGTGATGTTGAACTAAAGAAATGAGAAGCTTTTCCTCTTCTATTACAAAATTACTCTACCGTTTGTTTGCCATCCCTATAAATTTATTAAGTGAAATTATATAAAATAAAACTGAATTATTTAATACTAATAAAGTATACTTAATAATAATTAAATAAATGTATACTTAATAATAATTAAATAAATGTGTACTTACTTTACATAGTTCACTATTTGCACAGCTATTTATTTTGCACAGATCACAGCACTTATTAAAATATAACCTAAATAAATAACAGTTCAATTGCGTTCCGATTTTCATTTATCTAAGCTATAGATAGTACTGAAAATCTATAATTCACGTTACGTATAATATAAATTTTCAGTACTGGCAGTGAATATAGGAACGCAGCCTGTATCAAATAACGCAATCACGTTATACCAACCTCCGAAAAATAATGAAAAACCAATAGTTAGTTTACTATCGTCGTAAAACAATTTGTAAAACGCATTCTTTAGTTAACTCTCAGTTAACCATTGAGTAATGGTAACCAAACCCATATACTTAACCAATGATTGTAAAACCGGGCCTAAATCGTGGCAGAAGGAGATGCTATGGATGTGCTGATAAAGCTGATCATCTATACTCTACTCCATAGATTAGCCACCTTAAGAAGGAAATAAAACAGTTGCTAGCCTACACGGAAGAAAGAAATCTCGAATTCCTACCGGATAATAATGCAACTTTCATCATGTAAGTCGGGGAAGCACCACTAGAGAGGAAAAAGCTATTATAACCTAAATACAAGTCTCACCATTTTAAATAAAGAGACGGAACTAACATCCATAAATTCAAAAAAATAAGAAGTTATAGGGTCTGTTCTTTTCAGCTGCACTGCTGAACTAGTGCAATAAGTTGGAATGAGACATATATATATTTTTTCACTCTAACTTATTGCACTAGTTCAGCAGTGCAGCTGAAAAGAACAGACCCACAGATATTACGCTCTATGGCCGCCGGCACACAGGACGCGTTGACGCGTTACGCGTGGCGGAAGACGCTTGCTAGCAAGAGTCTCATTGGCTATCGCATCGTCTTCCGCCACGCGTAACGCGTCAACGCGTCCTGTGTGCCGGTGGCCTATATCGGAGGGAGGCTAACTTGGTGGGAGACTAGACAGTCTCGGATAAATCTTCAGAATTCGACTATAGATAGATACGTTTAATTTTTCGGAGACAAATTATGATCCTAGAGTCCCTAAGAACCCTAGGAAAAGTAAATAGGGTAGCAATAGGGACACCTAAATGTTAACCTAATTAAAGCTGCAACTAGATTTCATATCAGGAAAGACTTGGATACCACCAACTCTAAAGGTACAATTTCATGCAAGCGAAGAAAAGCTAGTGTTTATCCCCACTCTACCGTAAAGCAAAACAGCGTTAAAACGCTGTTTTCTTCTTACCTTCGCCTCTTACCTTTTCATGGAGCGAAGAAAAGCTAGCGTTTATCCCCACTCCACCGCAAAGCAAAGCAGTGTTGAAACGCTGTTTTCTTTCGCCTCCTAACCTTTTCATGGAGCGTGTTTTCGCTGGCATTTTATTTACTTGCAATAAACTGAGAACATTTGACGGATTTCCGAGGGAGCAATAGCAAAATAATAGAACTATAATAATAAAATAAAATAAATAAAATAAAATAAAATAAAAATAAACAGATTTTATTAGAATGTACCAGACAATTGTACTTTTCCAAATAAATTATTATCATCTTCTACTTTCCATAAATTTTTGAAAGCCAACGTATTATAAAATAGTATTATAAAATATAGTTTATAAAATAGGAACATGCATGAGAAAGTAAGAAAACTGAGTAAATAATGTGATAATACTGTAGTTTAATTATGATTCTTTTCGCTTTGCAGCAGTTATAATTTGCAACATTTGCAGCATTAATATATCTTAACTTTATTACCCTGATTTATAACCCCACTTTGATCTCAACGTTATTTTGCTAAAAGTTCGACTGAGTCGAACTTTTAACGTTTCTTCGCTGGATGCAGCCATTTTAGCCATCTCTGTCGAAAATTGATGGAGAAGGGGTAAACGCTAGCTTTTCTTCGTTCGCATGAAATTGTACCTTTAAACGATGTCTGTTGTGAATTTGAGCTTTAGTTTTTCTAGTGAGATATCTGGTCCTAGGGATAATTTCTTTGAGTTAAGTTTTCCTATTGGTAAGAATCCTATGTATTATTTTTTCTATAAAATAGTAGAGGGCGGGCGCCGTGACTTATCTCTACCGAAGAAGCCAGCTCGCGAGTGCAGTGCATTAAGTCTTACCGCAGAAGAGCTGTACACGACTTTATGTGATTGTGAAGCTGTCATAAATTCACGTCCCATCACATACTTGTCAGAGGACACCACCAATTAGTTCCGCTGACTCTGGCCATGTTCATTCAAGATGTACAAGAAATTGAATTACTAGAACTGGAACATATCGGCGAAAATAGGTTGAAGGCAAGATTCCGTTATCGGCAGAAGCTTCGAGCAGACCTACGATGTCGATTCCGTACTGAATATCTGGGTCAACTATCCCGAACAAACCTTCCACGTAATAATGAGTATAAGATAAAGGTTGGAGATGTCGTACTTGTGGAAAGTGATATCCAGAAACGACTAGACGAAACGACTGGCTCCTGGCACGAGTTATACAAGTCATACCAGGAAAAGATGGAGAAACTCGTGTAGTCAGGATCAAAACTGAAAATGCAGAACTTATACGTTCTGTGCAACGGTTGTATCCTCTAGAGATTTCGTCACCCAACGAAATAGAAATCTTGACTAGATCCCGGAAAATAGAAAATGATTCTGTCAAGGTAACTCCCGACGCTGAGAAGTCACTGGATATATACAAGGAGGATTCATACAAGAAGCGGACGAGTGCGACCTCCAGAAAGACTAAATTTATTAAAGTAATTATTTAGATAAGGGGCTCCATCACAGACCTTGATCAAATTAGGCTCATTCGACGCGTTTTTGCACAAAATGAACGAATCTGGCAGAAAAAAGTGTCGGACTGCCCCGCGAACCGAGATATCAATCGTTAAAGTTGACGAGTATTCAGGTTAAGAAAGCTGTCATACCGACGTAACGTAAGTAACTGAGCATGCGCATAGCGTTTCACTGACCATGCTAGCGTCACAAAGTGCGCGAAATTGAAAATGTAAAAAGGGATACAAGTTAGGTCAATTGCGTGGGGGGTCCCGGGGGCTTCGCCGGGGGCTTTGCGCAACTTTCCACGCGTATACTTTTCAACGCAAAGCGAGGTTCCACATGGGTTCGCGACTTTCCACGCGTATACTATTCTACTGCGTTCGCCGCCTCCCCCCCCCCCCCCGCGAAGCGGGGGGGAGGGATGGGGGTTGAGGCGGTGAGAGAGTTGAGTTCTACATCGTTGGCCACGCCTCCACGCAGTGAGTTGGTTATAATTTAAATTTATTTGCTATTACTAGAGATTACTAGTAAAGTGCACAACATGTGAGTAACTTGTCAAATAAATTTAAATTATAACCAACTCACTGCGTGGAGGCGTGGCCAACGATGTAAAACTCAACTCTCTCACCGCCTCAACCCCCATCCCTCCCCCCCGCTTCGCGGGGGGGGCGGGGGAGGCGGCGAACGCAGTAGAATAGTATACGCGTGGAAAGTCGCGAACCCATGTGGAACCTCGCTTTGCGTTGAAAAGTATACGCGTGGAAAGTTGCGCAAAGCCCCCGGCGAAGCCCCCGGGACCCCCCACGCAATTGACCTAACTTGTATCCCTTTTTACATTTTCAATTTCGCACACTTTGTGACGCTAGCATGGTCAGTGAAACGCTATGCTAATCTTTTCAGTTTCCATTTTTAGTATATGATAGGCTCATCAATTTAGTAAGGCGAAGATTTATAATATATTTTATAACAATTATATATTTTATAATTTTAAAATTTAACAAAATAAACTTTTATTATACATATATATTGTATAAAAAACTAATAGATTTTTTAATTCAACACGGTGTTCTGAAAAATACAATTAAGTGTAGTAAAAGTGGCAATGACGTAAACATCAATAAAGAGACACTAATGTATCGATGTCGATAACGATACAGTGTTGAGAACACAAACAGAAAATAGATTAGCAAGTAGTACTAGTGCTAGGCTGGTCATCGGCACTGGTTGCAGGCTGGCAGGTGGATGTCGGAGGATACATCTCAGCGATGATGTCGAAAAAGACTTCGATTCGTTCCAGGCGAGTATAGGCGTGTTTGAACAGATATTCGGACAAATATCCTTCAAAGTGTTCAGATTTTCTTCCGAACCTTGGGATATTTCCCCGAATCTCTCTCCAAACGCGCTCTATATGCTGAGTATGTGCACCTGCAAATATAAAAAATATTAAAATATAAAGTACAGAAATAATAATATATTTATGCAAATATTAATGGTAATTATATACAATTTTAAATATTTCTTACCCGTTTGAGGATCGACAAAGTTGTAAGAGTGGTTGACTTTTAGATGTTGGAAGCCTTCATGTTGTAAACAATCATAAGACTTCCAACAGTCTGAAATTATGGTGGTGCCTGGTAAAATCCACTCTTTGATACACCCCAAGAGTGTATTTTCTGTCCGATCCTCCACTGGAACGATGAAAATCTTTTTCGACTCTCGCTCGTAGCCTCCGAAAATCCATTGCCCTTTGACTAGTCGACCACGATTGTATTTACGGCGACCAACTTTTGCTTCATCGATTTCTACTATATGTCCTGGGCCACCAAGCTTCTCGCTACGGTTCTCAGCCCAGAACACACAAACCTGTAAGCAAAAACAATATTATGATCATTTCATTCAATATATTTTAATATTTATACATTAAATATGTTTTGATATATTTAATGTATTTCAATATATTTTAATATATTTTTACTAAGTATATTAAAGTATATAATTACTTCTCTGCAAAAGTTGAACCAGTCAACAATCGTAGTCGATGATACGCCAGTTTCGTCCAGCGTGTCGTCTTGACGAGGACATTAAAAAGCAACCGACAATGTTGCAAATGGTAGCTATATCAAGATGACTATGATCGAACCAGGTGTCTGCTTTAGCACTTTTTTTAAAGTTGCATTTTTTGCTAATCCGTTTTCTGTGTGTGTTTTCAACACTGTATCGTTTTTGACATCGATACATTAGTGTCTCTTTATTGATATTTACGTCACTGCCACAATTACTACACTTAATTGTATTTTTCAGAACACCGTGTTGAATTAAAAAATCTATTAATTTTTCCTTACATTCTGTAAGGTGCCCAAATTTCAAAAATGAGAGTGGCATTTTGTATTGATTCAGACACTTGCAGGCACTATTGTGCAAAACACATGTTAAATCGCGTTTCATTTATTTTATACGTACAGTTTTAATTTCCGCGCAAATTCTAGCAGAAAGTTAGTGAAACGCATGCGCGTGCAGTCATCCAGCATGCAAACGTGACTGCAGCGCATGCTCAGTTACTTACGTTACGTCGGTATGACAGTTTTCCTAACCTGAATACTCGTCAACTTTAACGATTGATATCTCGGTTCGCGGGGCAGTCCGACACTTTTTTCTGCCAGATTCGTTCATTTTGGGCAAAAACGCGTCGAATGAGCCTAATTTGATCAAGGTCTGTGATGGAGCCCCTTATCTAAATAATTACCTTTATTAAAAAAGGAATACTATATGGACACGTTTTTTTGCGTTATATGTTGTAATTACAAATTTTGTTTTTGTTTGAGTTGTTCGGTAGCTCCCAAAGGTGGGAGAATGTTGTGAATTCGAGCTTTAGTTTTTCTAGTGAGATATCTGGTTCTAGGGATAATTTCTTTGAGTTAAGCTTTCCTATTGGTAAGAATCCTGTATATTATTTTTTTCTATGAAATAGTAGAGGGCGGGCGCCGCAAATCTAGGTGAACTGTTTCTACCGAAGAAGCCAGCTCGCGAGTGTAGTGCAATAAAGATATAGTTTTCTCTAAATCCAGTCTCGAGTTATCTCCTTTCAACATAACCAACGCGTATTCTCAACAATGCCATTGCGACTACGAGGCAAATTGTCCACTGAAGCCGAAGCAACACTAAACCAAAATTCCTTTGAGAATAAAAAGTTTTCTAATTGTAAGTTCAGATTAAAAGTGAGAAGGTATTTCAATAGGATAAGAAAAACTGGTTCACTGAAATGCTGAGAAATCTTTAGGGGTTTTCAACGCCATTACAGTAAAGCGATAGTGATCGCTAAGCGCAAGAGCTGGAGAGAATTTTGCAAAAACATCAAGAACACCACAGAAGCATCCAGCAGAATTCTTAAGTCGTCCCCAATTGGGTTGCCTTAAGCTCCCAAATAAATATTACATAACTGAGTCTTTGAACCTAACAGAGACTCATTTTCTAGATTTTAGGAAAGCAATCACTCAGCCGATCAGAAAAAAGTGAAGTACAGGGAGATATACAAAATTAGAAAATAATCACTGTCGGCTAAGTAGTATATTCAAAAGATGTTGAATGATCACTGGCGATTAAGTAGTATCCAAAGAATGTTGAATGGATCGCAAAAACCATCAAACCTTACAAACCACTTGATCCCGACATGGTCTATTCCATATGAAAGATATTTTTTTCCAGGAAGGGCTGAGCATTTTGATAGATCAAGGTACTCATTGATCAAGATATTTATTGTCCTAAGTTCTGTATTGTCCTAAGACATGTGGACTCCACTGGAGTAGCGTTAGCGCAATTTTTATATCAAAGGGCAAAAACCAGGCAAAAACTATTTTAAAAATATTTTGGATCAAAGATTTCAGACCCTTACACCTTTTCTGTTAAAAACATTGGAAAGACTGGTTGATAGCTTCTCTCTGAACATAATTCCCTTTTAATTACACATCTACTGGTTTCTTTTTGTACTTAGGAAGGTCAACCAACACTGCTCACATTATCTTGTATGCAACATTGAAGAATATACTTTGAGAATCTTTTTTAATATTATATATTGATATTATAGGAAGCTTTTAATAGCACTTTATGTAGTCATTGAAGAAGTAATGACTGGTCATTACTTCTTCAATGGTTCCAACTTTGACTGCTCTATGGGTATACAAGGTACTACTACAGTTAACGTATGATTAAGCAGTCTGGTAGCCCAGGGTAGAAAAGGTGAAGGCGAGGAACTTACTCGAAAGTCTGTAAGGTAGTTACCTAAGAGTGGTGAAGAGGAGGTTATGAAAACAAATAAAGATGCTAAAAATAGCTTTGTTTCCTCCCTTGGACAATCATTGGCATCGGACTCACGACACGATACAGGCTAAAGTGTTAAAGCGAGTGGAGCGAGTAAATGGATATGATCATACTAATCTAGGCTTTCTCTCAAGTACTATTTTATTCTAAAATAAGATAAAATATTCAGGTAGTTAAAAGTTAAAACTCCAGGTATCTGAGGTTCAAAAACTAATCAGGAAAACTGAAACAAACTAAGATTCCTCTGCTATTCTAATGTGGACATTTGGTTCACGAATGAATTGGAGATGAATGGTCGCTTCGAAATGAGAATCTACAGTTAACTCTCAAATACACTGCTGAGGTCACTTGTGAGACCTGTGTATTCGTTGAAGGCTCGGCTTTTTTATGCCGGCCGAGAGAGAGAGAGGGAGTTGGGTCTGGGGGCAAAGAAAATTTGAGACTCCCACTATGTACTCCGCCACAGAGTCACAAGTAGTAAGGTACTACAGAGTCTCTCAGATCTTGCAGTGCAAACGTAAGAAAAATAAGCAGTATGTATACTTGAGGGTTAAGGACAAATAGAGAAGACATTTCCATAATCAAGCTGGCCACAATGTTTCAGATTGAGATTTTGGCTATCCTTGAATACGTTAAACTCTAAATCTCGAATGAGATAAAGAACAAAAAGGTCTTCATCTGCTCTGATAGCAAAGCTTTAGAAACCCTTCTCTTTCACCATAAAATCCATCGTGGTATGGGGCTGCATGTACTTGAAACTAGTATAGGACTGCAAGCATTCGAAAAATTAGCTGAATTAAATGAGATTATCTTAGTACAGACACATAATCATCAGAGTACACAGGAAGAATTTTAATGTACGTTTCTTTTACGAGAGATAGATTATCAACAGCAATTTTGATCAACTGAACAGCATATGTATGTAGATGACACAGCTGCTTGGATCGACCGTGATGTACAGGCAAGTTAAAAACTGTGTTTGTTCAAATTATACATATTGTATTATTAAAGCATACATACATATTGTTAACATTAAAATGATAAAAATATAATATTCTTGTGAGACAATTACGTGATTCTATTTTTCTTTAAGAAGAGATATTCTGCTACATATTATACTTTTTTTTGCTACATATTATACATATTATATTTTTAATATATAAAAATAATAACATAAAAAATTAACATCAAAATACATGTTACATGTTTGCATGTAAGTATGAAATCGATTTTGAATATTAAAAAAGTTAAGATATTTAATATATTGTGCATATTGTACATATCGTATTAAATAACATATTGTGCGCATTGTACATATTGTGATAAATAAATATGTTAATTTTTTTTCGTTAATTTAATTATCATTGTACCAAATGTCATGGCAAGGAATAATATTTTTTCTTCTCGAATAATACCAGAGATTGAAAATGTGTGATACGACCGAATTATATTTTTATGATACTAATGCGACGAGATGCGAATTTTCAATTAGATATTATTTAGTTATTTTATTGTACATTGAAGATGGCCGCAACCCATGCGCTAAAACATACATTTAGTAGTATAAATATCACGAGCAAATAAAAACTAACTTCAGTTCTAAAAGCTATGATATATTTCCTATTTTCTTTTTGATTACTGTTTAAAGTTGGTCTCTTCGTCTGGAGCCCTCCAAATTTTATAATGATCTATTTTTTCAGTATGTAAGGTATGCTCAAACAGATATGTTATATTTAAAGCCGATTTCAAAGCTATAAATGTTAAAGTGAAAGTGTTAAGCATGTTAAGTTGTTGTCATATTATGCATGGTCACACGTTGAAATTTTATCATTTGTGTGTGTATTCTTACATAATATGTGGACTTGGATGGAGTTTAGTTGGTAGAGTAATCGCCTAGAAAACGAAAGATCCAGATTCAAATCCTGATCTAATTTCCTCGTCCGTTATTTTTTTTGCTCAAAAGATCGTAATGTATTTTAGTGGCTTCCTCCCTGAAGGTACTTTATAGTTAATCTATACTATAGATATATGTATGTATACAAGGTTTACCAAAAGTATAGAAACTAAATATTATAAAAACTACACATTTTTTAGAAAAATGTTTCAAACGGACAAAAGTTGTAGGATTTCAGGTAACGCATCAACATAGTAATATTAGTACGACTTTGAATAGCGTTGTAAAGGTCATTTAAAGGTTACTTTGAAATTTTTTAATGGAATCCCTTGTTTTTATTGGAAATTGGATATAGCTCGAGAATTTTTCAAAAGACTGTAAAAAAGTATTTTTCCGTTAAGTACTTTTCGAATTATGAGGCTTACAAGTTATAGGCTAGCTAATATCACTAACATTAGCATTACCCAAGATACTACGAGGTTGCACGGTCGGATTTATATCTGTGTGTACATGCGCGTGTACATATGCGTGTACGCGTGTGTGTATTAACAGAAATAAGGACACGGTTCGTCACTCCTGCTGTATTTAATGACTCTACACCCTCTGTTATATGTGCATGCGTTTGAGTGTTTTATAATAAATGCTGAAAATAGTTCCCATTGACTTTCTGCAGTATACCAATCTTTAATAGAAATGGCTCTACGATTCAATTCACGTTTATTTTTATGTTTTTATTTTTATACGCCAAAAGTATGTAGCAGAGTACCCTTCTTAGAGAAAAATAAAATCACATAATTGTTCCATAAGAATATATACTTTTATCATTTTAGTACATGTATTAGCAAATATGTACATAGTTTTAATACAATACATGTAATTTGAATAACAATTTTTAATTTGCCTATATATCATGGTCAATCCAAGCAGCTGTCATCTATGTGTGTGTCGTTCAGTTGAATAAAGTAATCCATCCCTCATGATAAAAAGACATCTATTGATTAAAATTTATTAAAATTCAATCTATTTGTGACAACGAGGTGGCGGATAGTTTAGTAAAGCAGGGCATCTTAGAGCAGTGCTTTTTGCCTTCTGTGGATCATTTGTAGTTTGCAGTGCATTATCATCCACAGTTGATATTAATTAATTGTGAGTGCCTTTAACTATTATAAAGTTTAATATTAAAAAACTAGTGAACAAAATTAAAACACAAGCTCTTAAATATTTTTTAATTTTTTTGGAGTCGAATGATATTAAATATGAATATAAACTATGAATAATATAAACTATGAATAATATTAAATAAACAATGCCGCAATATATACGCAACCAAATAAGCATATATAATAAATATAACATATACATACACATATCCTGGCTGAGGTAATATTTTTCGCAATAAATTCTTTATCTCTAGGCAGGATGGAACTTATTAGCACCAAAAATTAAAATCGATGTTAATTTTAAGTTGGTCATTTACTGCGTTTTAAACACCGATAAATCAAGTCGGCACGCAGCTCAATGATTGGCTACTAAGATCTAACTCTGACCGTTTAGAAGTGACTTTATATATATATATATATATATATCTTATAACAGTGCTCGAGTTTAGATGAACATTTCGAGCCGATTCCTGAGGCGACGCCTCTTGTGCCGCCACTACCGCTCGCGACTCAGCGGCACGGTCATGGTGGAAGGATATATGGTGTGCGCAAAACTCGTAAACCACGCCCCTTTTCAGCCTTCGGCGCCCGGAAAAATACAAAGCAGACAACTGCGAAAAACGAAATGTTTAGCTTTGAAAAGTTTGCACGACTGATGTATAGCGTCCTTTTCGCACTCTCTGATTATTTTCTTCCATCTCACTTTGTGTTATATATATAGTTTATTATATATATAGTTATTGTTGACATTTTCTGTCGAAACGTGAGTGACGTGAAATGTGAAAAATCATTGAAAATGGTGCGCTGCATAGTGAAAATTTGCAAAAATAATTGCAGAACATGCACACCCGAGCAAGCAAATTTTCATAAATTACCGGATAACGAAATAATCCGTGAAGGATGGTTTCGGCGCATTGGAGAGGTCGTATTGCCTTCTAACGTCGTTAACGGTATGCTTCTGCATGATAAAATTCAAATTTGTTTATTTAGATATACTGTATCATGAAGTAACGAAAACTTGTTTGAAAGATCAGAAAAGTTTTGTAACGTGTAATCAATTTTATCTGTTATTTTAGCACGAATTTGTTCCGTACACTTTACTCCCAAATCTTTTGTTCAACCAAAGAAGAAGAGAAGAAAAAATAGTTTTAAGAGACAACTTTTGCCAACTGCTGTACCAACGTTGCATCTGGTAGCAACAAACGAACAGTAAATTGGATGTGTAATTTTTTAAACAGAGCAAATATTGATGTTCGCTTTTTTAAAAATAAGGCGGGGAGCACAGACCATTGCATAACGCATAACGCATATGCATAAGAAATTTGATTGGTCCGTTAGCATGTGCATAAGGAATTCGACCAATCGAATTTCTTATGCATATGTATTATGCATTATGCAAAAGTCTGTGTTTCCCGCTTAATTATTAAGAATAATAAAGTTAAGTTAACATAAATTATTGATATTCATGTGCTCATGACAAGATGACTATGGATCAACTGTTGCTCCAAGAATTATGTGACAATGAAACTACAATCAATTACATTTATATTTTCTTCATTAGGGCACATCATAAAGGCAATGTAAATTGTAACATTGTTAGGCGGACCTTTAATTTGGTTTGTCTATCTTCGTCAACTGTAGCACCAATAAATGCTGCAAGTCTGTCGCCCGTGCCAGGCCCATCAATGGAGAGAATCTCATCTGCTGAGCCGAAACTTTCATCTTTGCCACGTTCAACACCCATATTAAGAATGATGACAGAACCTTTGCCTGATTTGAGTATGCTAGATGAGACAGATATGACAGGTCAGCATGAAACTCCAACAACGTCAGTATCTTGTCGGTATGTATCACAATACAAGTACATAATTAGTCCTACTAATAATAATAGTTTCATAGATCAATATATTTCAGTACTTAAAAACCATTACCGATATCAATAAAGTCATTAAAAAAACAGTTTTCAGATCTTTAGTTATACCACGGGCAATGAAAAGTTTATAAAAGCCATTATCAGTGGTGAAGTCTCATAGAATACAGATTCTTATTAAACAAACCTGCTGTTGAGTACTTTCTGTTACTCGTGGTCTGAGACCGAAAGTCTGAAAACTGTTTTTTACTACCGACTGCAATTTTGATGTACTGAAAAATACAAATAGAATTTTCGTCATGATTGAGAATACAAATGTTTGAAATGTGTTTTTTACACGCCTATTATAGATTGAAGAAGGTATATTTTATTTGTGTGTTTTGTATTCTGTTGTATGTGAGTGAGGTAATCAAACTAGTTTGATTATATATTTATATATGTTTTTTTCATTATTTTGTTTTCATTGTAATAATGTATGTTTGTGCTAAATAGTAATTATAATTCCTTCATCCTTAGAATAGAAATTTGATAAAAATAAAGCGATGTGAGAAATTGTGGTATCAGCTGAAATAGAATGTACATTGTACATGTCAGCATTGCAAGTATATAGTCTATATTTCGTGTAATTATTTGGGAAATTAAATGCACGAATAGCGAAGGTTACTTTTGTAAGCACAATATGTTTAAAAAATCTGTACTCATTACTACGAATAACGAACTTTATTCTTTTCATGTCTTCAGAAATCCTTTGTCAAAACCAAATGGCAGGGTCAATAGAACACCAGAAAGGCTTTTTGATTCGTTATGCAACGTACGGAATTCTACATTTCCAAGAAGGTTCGTAATACTCACTTTGAAGATATATCAATTCGGGTTTTTTGACAAATATCTATTGGTTTCAATAAAAAATAAATTTTTTTGAATTATTCAATCTACCAAGAAATGAATGACAATTAAAAAATCGCTCATCGCCCACATAGTTGTCTCACAAAAATATTTAACAAGTTGTGAGACAAATGTTAAGTCAATCGGTTCAACCCTTTTATCTCAAAAACAGTGTACCGTGTCAATGATTATGAAAATACGAAAAATGGTATATTTTCGGATTGATTGTTTATTTTTTTTCTAACATTTTGTGAAAAACATTTGTATAGTAGATAACAAATATCTATAATTGGTTTTGAGATTTGAGATTTGAGACCTATTGTCTTTTTGCTGTGACTTTTTCCGACTTACCAAGTTTTCGAGTTACCTTACTTATGCATTTCTTTTCTAGATGTGAAAGAAAGAAAGCAAATTGGGTACCTGAGGAAGTGTTACAATGCCTCGTTAGAACTCGCACATACATCAGAGTAAAGAAAATTAATAAAAAAAGATACACAAGAAAGGAAGAAAAAAAAAGAAAAAAAACTGACAAAAATGAATGTTCTTTCTGCAAAAAGAAAGTGCAAATAACTCGTCTAGTCGACAATAAACAATGTGCAATAACATTTGTACACAATTTGAGTCTGATTTGAGACTTTCTTTGTTCAAATAACTCGTCTAGTCGAAAAAAAGAAAATGTGGAAAAAGCTACAGAAATGATACAAAAGATTAAAAATGTTATTTTAAAATGTTAATTAAAATGTTATTTTAAAAATTTTATTCTTATTATTAAAAATTTTACTCTTGTTATTAAAAATTTTATTCTTGTTATTTCTTTCCTTTTAATTTTGTGCGAATTAGTTTTTGTAATTAATTGGCTAGAATTTGGTGGCAATATTCTATAATATACATATAAATATATATATAAATATAATTATATAAATATTTAATTATATTATATTGTATAATATGTCACATAATACACATTCGTATATTGTAACAGTCTAGTCAGTCAATTCTGCAATGTACCGCCACTTACATCCCTAGAATTCTAGGGATTTCCTTATGTTGGTAGATATGTATTTTTGCGGGACGCGATTAGAAAGAAACAGCAGATTTTAGAGAGAGAACGCGTCGTTTTGCGCATACCATATATCCTTCTACCATGGGCACGGTCGCCGATCACGCGCGTGACGCTGTGCCTCAGGAGCGGCGTCCCTATACAAGGAATAATATCTTGCGCCACAAAACTGGTTATTAAAGTTATTTTTACAAAATAATGTTCTTTTTATAAATAATTAAACACTAAATTTTTTTATTAATTATTATGTTTTATGATAAATATTATAATATTTTTTATGATAATAAAAAACAGAACAATAGTTTTCCATATCATCCGTGAAATACTATTGTTGATGCGGTTTTTTAAAGTGATTTCCCCAGTAGATCTAATCCATTAAAAAATAATTAAGATAATGAAATATTCTTGAATTTAGCTTAGCAGGAAAATAAAACTTTATATATCCTAAAATAAAAATGAGAGAAAAATTAGAAGAAATGAAAAGAAGCAATTTGTAATTATTTCATGAAAATTTTAATTTGATCTTCTGGGTCGTTTGCACGATTTTACTAGAGATGGTATATCCACGGACATTTTAGAAGTACTAGTTCGCATTAGCGAAGACAATGATGTTTCGGTCAAAGAAGAACGTTTTTCTGATTTTATTAATTTCATTTTAGAAAAAGAACATTTACATAAATATGTGGATCCAAACATATTTAAATTATTATTTAAAAATTAAATACAAAATAATGTTCTTTACTTCTTTCCTTTGCTAATTCTCTTTGAAGATCGCGGTACAAATTATAATTTTATAAAACAAATTTTTATAATTGATTCTTCAATAAATCAATTTTGTTCGCGTTTCAATGATTTCGAGACGCTAAGAAAAGATATAATTCTTTTTAAAAATCCTCTCATTGTGCAGAACTTTGCGATTTGCAATGTGATTTTTCATTAAACTTACGACAAGAAAAGGGGGCCGACTTCTTTAAAATTTTAGATAAATGGCGTTATCCACGTCTTAGAAATTTCGGTCTTCAAATTTTCTCTATGTTTGGATTCACATATTTATGCGAATGTTCTTTCTCTAAAATGAAATTAATAAAATCAGAAAAACGTTCTTCTTTGAAACCGAAACATCATTGTCTTCGCTAATGCGAACTAAAGTACTTCTAAAATGTCCGTGGATATACCATCTTTAGTAAAATCGTGCAAACGAACCCAGAAGATCAAATTAAAATTTTCATGAAATAATTACAAATTGCTTCTTTCCATTTCTTCTAATTTTTCCCTCATTTTTATTTTAGGATATATAAAGTTTTGCTTTCCTGCTAAGCTAAATTCAAGAATATTTCATTATCTTAATTATTTTTTAATGAATTAGGCTTCCCCTACTGGAGAAATCACTTTAAAAAAACGCATCAACAATAATACTTCACGGGTAATGTGGAAAACTATTGTTCTATTTTTTATTGTCATAAAAAATATTATAATATTTTATCATAAAACATAATAATTAATAAACAATATTATCATAAAATATAATAATTAATAAACAAATTTAGTGTTTAATTATTTATAAAAACAAACATTATTTTGTAAAAATAACTTTAATAACTAGTTTTGTGGTGCAAGGTACTATTTCTTGTATAGGGACGCTCCTGAGGCACAGCGTCACGCGCGCGATCGGTGACCGTGCCGTTGAGTCGCGAGCGGTAGTGGGGACACGGGAGGCGTCGCTTCAAGAATCGGCTCGAAATGTTCATTTAACTCGAGCACTGTCTTATATAAATTTTACTATTTTTGAAATTGATTTTTGCATATATTCCCGCTTGTTGTTCACAAGGCTAATGGTTCGCTATTCATATGTAGTCTGAGAAATGGTGAGAAAAGTAGTCCTTGGAAAAGCCCTTGAATGTGAAAAAGTTGAGAAACATTTCCTGTCCTAGAAGTCTCAGCAATAGATCGTCGGCATTCCCGTTGTCGGTAAAAGAACCATCAGAAATTACCTGGGTCGAAAACGATTAGTCTCCTAAGAAACAGGGCGAGGTTATCGTCTAGCCAAGCTCCCGATAACCCTCGCCAAATAAGACTGAATTCTTGTCTATGATTAAAAGGAAGAAATTAAAAACAAGTCAGTCTTCTTACAGAGTATACCTTTAAAGACTTACGCTTGGATTGATCAAGGAGTCTAATGATCTGATGAATGAGCTATGTGAGAGTGAACAGTCCATGGAAAACAAGCTGAGTCTGAAAAAGTAGTCTTAATTACCAACTGAAAGTCACAAAAGAACTTTTAGATCTGGATGATATTAGAAGCTGGTCAAGCTCTATCTGCTCCTTCTTTACTGCTACTATTACTAATGTCTTCAGTACAAATGAAATAAAATGAATATAAATATATAACATATTATTTCAGACAATCCATCACATTGTCGACAATATCTTTCATGAATGAAGTGATGATTTTAGAACATAACTAGGAAGTTGATTTTTATCAAGCCATTGTGAAAGTCACTTATTGTTATTGTAAAGAATCAATTTTTTACCATAATTAATAATCTGATTGAAAAATGGACTCTCGTTTTGCATCGGTAATTATGAACATGCATTCAGTTTTTTCAGCTTATTTCGAACGTTCACTCGTGTAGTATCTATTTAGTCATTATTTTACCAATTACGGAAAAATAACGTACTACAATTGAATAAGAATAATCAATAATTTCCTTTCGTAGCGAGTTATTTTGTTGTTTCACGAGAATTTTCTTAAAGTTCTTAAAATATCTTTATGCTTAAAATATCTTTTTAACTGAAGCTTCAAGTCTACCATTTTGAGGTTCATTTTGCAAATAAAAATCCCTAGAAATAAAATTTTTTAAACCAACGGTGTATTGTTCTTTCAGTACTTTTTCCCCAGTATTTTCTTCAAAAGCTTTGTTAATATTACATACAAGCTGCAGTAACAATATTCCCTAATTTCAATTTATATAAAAAATTATGCAAATTTTATTAGGATTTATACTTATTGTTAGTTTGAATTTTAAATAAAATGATCGAAACGCATTTTTGAAAAGAGCTTTTATAACCATAATGTAACTATAATAATAAGCGATTGTATTATAAATGAAATGAAATAAAATTATGCTCTATAAAGAATACAATTTCATTTTATCAAAGTGTGTGTGGCTGAAACAGTGATACTAATTATTTTCAAGGGAAAGGGCAATGATTGACGTCAAACTGACACGAATGATATCTTTATTAACGTTAATTACGTTTCGATCTTTGGTTTAGGTCCTTATCAAGTACCATATATCTGTAAATATGTTAATACAATCGTTTTTTGGCGCAAATTATACATATTCAATTTGTGACTTACGTGACTGATAGTCAGTCCGGCAAACATTAATACAAAATTATAATAACAATTTCATAATAGAACAGTCAAGATTTAGGAAGACATGAAAGGCATCTGTTGTTCGTGACAGCGATAATAAAACTGACAATGAGTGGGATTAAATTTGACTGTGTGACTGGGGACAAAATTATAATAAATAAAAATAAAGAGAAAGGAAATAACGAGTCATATAAGTAGAAAGATCGGGTTACTAGTCAAGAATGTCAATAATAAATAAGTAAAGGTTGTGTCAAGTAATTTATAAGAAGTTTAAAAGACCGTCGTAAATGGCAGTTAAATTATCTGTGTCTTTTTGGGAGTTAATTGCAGAATTATATTTTTTGATAAATAGCATCTCTGCTATCTCCCGTTTTCTTGTGTGTGTCTCCTTACGTAAAATTCTAGGATTGTTCCAGTCAAATTCGTGACCATGAGATAATCTGTGTTTGCTGACGACAGAATGGTTGGTTACGTGTGTTTTGATATCATTCTGGTGTTCTTTTAACCGAGTCATTAGCTGTCTTTTCGTTTGCCCTATGTAGCACGCGTCGCAATTCAAATAATCAATTTCATAAACTAATTATGTGTGTTTAAAAATGTTGAGTGTGTCCTTTCCTTTCTTTATAATAAAATCCAACCTATTGAAGATAGTGTAAAGAACTTTTAAATTGATGTTCCTTAAAATACGTTCGATGCTTTTTCCAACTTCATTAGTGAAGGGAATAAGGGTACAGTTTCTCGCGTCGAAAGCAATGTTATCCTGAGTGTTATTCTTATTTTACCTGTACTGTAATTCTTTTAGTCTTTAATTATTTGATAGTTTATGATGCGCTTGGGGTAGAGGTTGTTACGAAGAATTTCTTTGACAACGCTAATATTACTTTTATGAAATTTCGCGAAATTACAGAAAGTAAAATGGGGTAATTATGCAGTATAGGGGACCACCCTCCGATGACCTTGACCTTGATATATGCTGTCAAGGTCATCCTCCTGAGTGACCTTCGGAAGGTTTTAGCCCTCGGTCACTACTCGTTAAAAAGTTATAAACAAAAGAAGTTTGAAAAATGTGGCACCTATTTTCACGATGTATTTCACTGTGTATATGCCTTCATGTTACATTCTTCACTAAGCATAGATTGTCCCTATTATTTCTATTGCTGTTGATATTTCTTATGACTTTGGAATGGTATTCGAATATGAACCAGTACACGATAGATTTTCGTACAGATAACATTGTGATCATCCGTCTCAAAATGAAATTTTACGAATTTCTTGCTTTAACAACAAGATACAACGAATTATGTGACTATTTGTGTATAAAAAATGTGATTCGCAAAGAAATAATATGCCCACATTGCAAAAATATTGCAAAACTGGATACTGCAAAACTGGATACTGAGATGAATAATGAAAAATTACTTATTCATTGTACACATCATTATTACAAACAATTGCAGAAATGCAAACGTAAAAGAATGATTTGCAACTTTAAAATAAGTGCTTTAAATAAAACTTGGTTTTCGCAAGGAAATATAAATATTGCCACAGCTTGTCGGTTAATTTGTTATGTGATGATGATGAATACTCCTCGACAAGTATTTTTACAAAAAGAGCTTAATATCTCATCACACACAGCAGTTGATTGGGTCAACTTTTGTCGAGAGGTAATTCATTTGTGCAATTTAATAATTACCATTATATGTATAATTCGTAAAAAATTATACATATAATGTTTGGTAGGTGAACAATTGTAGTTATAACATTAGAATATTGATTTTAGCTCATGCATCAATGGTTAATGCATAACCAAAAGCAAATTGGTGGAGACGGAATTATTGTCGAAATCGATGAGGCTAAATTTGGACGTCGTAAATACCATCGCGGTCGACTAATCACAGGACAATGGCTTTTCGGTGGTATACAACGTGACACGAAAAAAATGTTCGTTATACCTGTTACATCTCGCAAAGCAGAAATACTATTGCCATTGATTCAAAAATATATTGCTCCTGGATCAATAATTTACAGTGATTGTTGGAAAGCGTATAATCAAATCGATAAGAGCATTTATCAACATCAAACAGTTAACCATTCGGAAAATTTTATTGATCCACGTACAGGTGTTCATACACAAAATATTGAGCGAGAATGGAGAAATATTCGTGGAATTATTCCGCGATATGGCTGTAGGGAATACCACTTCAAACATTATATAGCAGAATTTCTGTTTAAAAAAGCATTTAACTTTGACGAAAGATTAGACGCTTTTTTCGAATTAATGTCTATTATGTATCCCGTAAATATAAATGTCAATGAATAAAATATACATTAATATATTAATAAAATAATTTTTGTTAATTCATTGCTTTAATTAGGCTCATTACTCGAAGTCTGCACAATTCTAAGAAAAACCACACACATAGGTGTGGGTGGAACTTGCTTCGCGTGGAAAATTGCAAACCCATGTGGAACCTCGCTTCGCATTGAAAAGTGTACGCGTAGAGACAGTGTGTTCCGCCCCCCCTACGGGGGGGCTCCACTACTGAAAAACTAGCTCTACCCACACTTATGTGTGTAGTTTTTCGGTAGTGGAGCCCCCCCGTACACACATAGGTGTGGGTAGAGCTAGTTTTTCAGTAGTGGAGCCCCCCCGTAGGGGGGGCGGAACACACTGCCTCCACGTGTACACTTTTTAACGCGAAATGAGGTTCCACACGGGTTTTCAATTTTCCACGCAAATCTATGTTTTGCGGTAAACGTGTATTCATGAGGTAAACGTGTATTCAAAATAAGTGCCACATTTTTCAAACTTCTTTTGTTTATAACTTTTTAACGAGTAGTGACCGAGGGCTAAAACCTTCCGAAGGTCACTCAGGAGGATGACCTTGACAACATATGTCAAGGTCAAGGTCATCGGAGGGTGGTCCCCTATACTGCATAATTACCGTAAAATGGCTCTGTCAACTAAGTTAGTGATGTGGTGTTTCTCTTGTATTTAAACGGGTGATTTGAGAAGAAATTTAGATATCGTCCTGAAAATGTTGGTTTTCGGTACCAATTTGTTATGAGTACATTGTTTTCTCTAATGATAGTTATGTCAAGGAAAGAGATTGAGAGATCTTTCCCTATTTCGTGGGTAAAATTTAAACGAGGGTGATATTCATTAAAAACTTCGAGAACAGTGTGAATTTCAGATGTAGGCGCAATCATAAATATGTCATTAACATATCTATAGAAAACCGGAATTGTGAATTTGAAGAGTTTGAAGGCAATGCGTTTCGAGGTCGTCCATTACAATGTCGGCCAAGATGGAAGATAGTGGAAACCTCATGGGATTGCCGAAGATTTGCTCATAGAACGACCCCCCGAAGCCAAAACTCGTGGAGGAAAGTACAGTGTTGATAGCGTATAGAAATTGTTGCAAGTTGAATTTAGTCACTTTTGCTATGTGATTCCAACGAGTTTCAATTGCCTTGAAAATTAATTCTTTGGGAATGTTGTTGTAAAGTGCGGTGACGTCAAGGGATAAGAGAGTTTGACTGAAGTGTATGTGCATGTTTTTTATGTTTCTTGCAAGGGTTCAGTCTGTCTTTTATGTGTGATTTTACTTTCGGGACGGATTTCTCTAATATTTCATGTAGGTTCATTTGGCAACATTGTATAGCGGACTCCCAGATGCCGATACAATGACGCGTATTGGAAAGCCACTCTTATGAATCTTCGGCAGTCCATAGCATCTCGGGAGGTTTCCGTTGGTGCATCTCAATGTTTTGTACGTGTATTCGTCTATAATTAAATTGGTTTTCCACGTTTTTATTCATTCGTTCATGCTATTTTAGTAGTGATCTTGTAGGGTCTCTTTTCAGTTTTTTGTAGATCGTTTCGTCATTTAATAAGGTCTCCATTTGTTGTTTATATTTGTTTCTTTCGATTAAAACTATTACCTGTCCTTTGTCAGCTTTGGTTATTAGTAAGTCATTGTTTTGTCTTAGGAATTTTTTGCATTCGTTTAGTTCTTTTAGAATAAATTTGTCAGTTAAGTTTATGTGTTTGTCAGTGTTTAAAAATTTTGTCACGTTGCTTATGGAGTTGCGTGTTGAATTCGCGATTTTTTTATCTAATTTGTAACAAACGTTCTCGAAGTTTTTAATAATCCCAGTTGAGAAATCAACACGATCTTTGATGTTTTTCTTGTTAAGAGGAAGCGCGAACTGTCACCTAAACTTAAGAAATTAAGTGTTGAATCCGGAATTCGTTTATCGCTAATGTTCATGATCCATTTTGAAGTGTCCATGTTTACAAAACGGTTATATAAGTTTTTTTATAAGGTAGTTGAATTTATCGATTGATTTGTGTTTACATATATTATTAAACATGTTTATTTTTTGTTTGTTATAAGTGAAAAAAGAATTAACTAACACAGGGGGAAGTCGAGAAAAAAGTTTCTCTTCTATTCCTCTGATTTTTGTGCTTGAGAAGTTAATTTTGATTGTATGAGCCTCTTTGATTTTCAGATTTAACAAATTTTTTTGGGTACATTCTTTAAGAACGTTGAATTTACGTGTGTTACCAAGTAAAATGATGTTTAAGCGTAAATTCAGAATATGTGGAGGCAGCATATCGTGTTTTCTGCATCTGATCAGAAATGTCAGCTGTTGTTTTAGTAGGCACCTCTTTTTTTGGGTAGATATCCATGATTTGAGCAGTCTTGTGTTATTCCTTCCGTACCGTGTGTACCTTTCCGTACCTTGTACCGTGATTATTAAAGATCCTCCCGTGGGAAGCACCATGTTTTCAAGTCAATGGTGATATTAAACGAAACGTAGTAATTAACGTTAATAAAGATATCATTCGTGCCAATTTGACGTCAATCATTGCCCTTTCCCTTGAATTTCTTATCACTGGCGAAGAGAAGATTATTGCATAGTCTAATATTTTCAGTTAACGAAAACCTAACATTTCGTATACACCAATCTAATAACAGCAAAGTAAGCAACTCTATTACATACTTTGAGTGTAAATCTTAGAAATTTTACACAAGCATGCAAGCAAGAAACAAATATCTAACTTTTTAATGGAGCCGCTTGAATAAAA
This sequence comes from Crematogaster levior, assembly GCA_901521435.1. NCBI lineage: Eukaryota > Metazoa > Arthropoda > Insecta > Hymenoptera > Formicidae > Crematogaster > Crematogaster levior. The sequence continues at coordinate 73,192 of CABEGB010001372.1, forward strand.
ACTGTCGTACATTTATAATTCGATAAGTAGATTTATTTGAATTTGACTGCGAACAAAGCATCATATTGATGTCGAAAGCGAAAATGAAGAAAATAAAAATTATTAAATTCTTACAATAATAACCCGAAGATTAGATTCGTGAGTTAAATGATCGTTAAAATAATGCGATATATATAAGATAGGATAATAATACAAAACAAACTCAAAACTAATTGTTATGCCACGTATATTACCGATGATACACGATGTAATAACTGTTTTATACATGTATGAATTAATGATTTTATAATTTATGATTTAAATATTGTATGATAATGTGCTTATATTCAAAATATCAAACAGAAAGTAGAAAGTTCAGCATGTACGACCGTAATATGGAATGTGTAAAGCTCTCCTAAAACACTTTCGACGAAATTATAATCGGATTTTGTACTTGTGAGATATAATTTTCTGTAGCTGAGAGCGCAGACTTCATATCTCTTTTTGTGCTTTTTTGTGAAGTTGATCTCAAAAATCGAAAGTTTAATCAATAGTTCTATCTACACCTGCAATTATTGAGTTCGGATGACGACTTTGTGATAAACGAAATATATTGTGTAATCCGTAAATTATTTAATCCGTGGTCAGACACGGAGAGAGAGACAGTAATTAATGTTTGGACCTTGAGACAAGTTTGTATAATGCCGTACGTTTTTGGACAAATTAATTGCAAAATAATAACACAGGCTTGCGAAATTTGAAGTTTTGTCAGTTACAGGAATGAAAAGAGGTGGATCTTATAATTTTTTTGTTGCTGAAAATGAATCTGGGCTCAGAAATTCTCTAACACGTTAGATTTTAGAGTAATTTGAGGTTAAATGGCGCAAAAATGGCCATTTTGGCCAATTTCAAGCAGTTATTGTGGGGAAACGAATTGTTATTGTTTATTTCGGAAAACGGCATCGTATAGTACTAGTCTTCAGCTTTAAAATCAATTTTTGATTGCCACTATACGATTTGTTTTGGCTGAAATATGAAAGATTATGGTTGGATCATTATGATATTATCTTGTCTTCACTGACTGGATCATCATCTTCTTGCCTTCACTGGTTAGATCATCATATCATCTTGCTTTCACTAACTGAAACATCATCTTCAGATCTTGCCTTCACTGGCTAGATGCTTCGATTTTTCATATTCAATCTGCTATTTTCCATTTTAATAAAACTAATATTTTCTCATTATGAGAATGAGAAACGTAACAAGCGTTATTCCAAAATACCTAGATGTTGTGATCTACATTGTGATTCGTAGTTAACATGTATATCTGACATTAATGAGTGGCAATGGTTTATTGGATTCATCATGTACATGACTATCTTCTATCTTTCATATCTCAGCCAAAACAAATCGTACAGCGGCAATCGAAAATGGATTTTAAAGCTAAAGAATTATACAATGCTGTTTTCCGAAATAAACAATAACAATTTGTTCCCCCACAATAACTGCTTGAAATTAGCCAAAATGGCCATTTTTGCATCATTTAATCTCAAATTACTCTAAAACTTGACGTGCTAGAGAATTTCTGAACCCAGATTAATTTTCAGCGTCAAAAAAACTGTAAGATCCACCTTCTCTTATTTATGTAACTGACCCTCGCAGGACTACTGTGTAATCGCCATGGTATTTGAATTGCGTGACTTCAAAAATCAATTATGTCATTCCTTATTTAGTTGTTGAGTCGCGTACTATAGATATCCGACATTATGTCAAGCGTCGCTTCAGCAGTGAGAATCTCATCTTTTCTCAGACTGATCTATAATAACTTAAGACAGTTAATTATAAGCTATCGAATTAACAACTTTAGACCATAATCAAATTATGTGTTCACGCAGCAGGTAGCTTAAGTTATCCATTCAATTCCCATTTAATTAATCTCTGAACGTTGAAGTGAATCAATTTTAAAAGTCAACCGTTTAATCTTATTAATTATGCGATTAAGTAAACAATTTATGTCAGTATAAATGTAAAAAATGTAAAAATTAAAGCAATATTCTAAGATTTGGAGACGAATGCTCTTGAGTATTTTTGAAATTACAAAGTTACTATTTAAGAAAATAGTTTTGTTATTCATGTCGAAGATCAAATTAACATAAAATTATAACGAAAAATCCACGAGTTGATAAGATTATCGTGCAAAGCAATATCTCTATAATTTTATAATTCATTCTTTTGATTATCAAAGTAAGCCCAACGATACTCATAATAAATGCGCTATCGTATTATCAAAAATGTTGCAAATTAATTAATTGGCAAATAAATTATAACTTTTGACGAAATTACTTTTGTATTATATGTATACATGGTGTCTGATAATTCGCGAACCACCCGTCAAGTGCAGGTAGAGTAGGTTAAACTGAGCAGAAAAATCCTGTACCATTTTTTGATATTCCTCCGATAATATTTACCGAGATATTAACGAAAAAAGATCGGCGAATCCGCGCGAGCAAAACGCGCGCAGCGAGAAGGACGTCCCACCACTACGCGCTCACTAGGCGTGATGGCAATAATTCGACACGGTCACCGCGGTGTTCTAGTATTACGCTCGTAGGCTCCTCCCACCGCTTCACTGTGCGCCTAAATATTAGGAATATCAAAAAATGATAAAGGACTTTTCTGCTCAGTTTAACCTACTCTACCTGCACTTGACGAATGGTTCGCGAATTATTAGACACCCTGTATAATAGAGTACAGCATAAAAGAAATTACTTCGTAAAAAATTTATTTAAAGATATTGCTCTAATGTGACTTCGTCTCTATCTAAAAAAAGATTTTAGTTACGTTATTTCTTTTTCTTTTTATTTGCTAATAGTTAGGTTAATGCAATTTGATGTTAAAAATAACATCCGACAAATTAACGACAATTAAGTTAATCTCCGATAAACAATGTCCTTTGGTTTCATGAAAAAATTGAGTGGTTCGTCAGACATAATTCATTTAATATTTACTTGATAAATTTGATAAATACATGAGGTGTGTACACCTAAAACCTTAGGTATATTAAAATCAGTAAAAACATCAAAATTTTTTTTTCAATTTTACGTGTACATTTTCGAAAGCTATAACGCACATCAGAACATCGAATTTTTATAAAGAAAATTCCAAGAAAATAATTTGTTTCGGCTTAGTAAATTTTGAAATATAAACTCTTTAAATTAATGAGAGAGAGAGAGAGGTGAGGCATCTATTTAAAAAGGTCGATGGGAAAAAATATTTTTGTGTAATTTATTTGCCAACGTTTCAAATAACTGTCGTAAGCAAATATCAAATGGACTCATAAGATAAATCAAATAACCTATAAAACTAAATATATTTTATGAAAATTTATGTACAATATATATATATTTATTATTCTAGGGAGAGGAATCTCATATAGTACAACCGAAAGATTACAGAAACATTGCAGAAACCTTACATTAAAATATTGTAATATTGCATGGACGTTGCGAAATGTTTCTGCAATGTTACTACAAATTTGCGGTAACACTGAAATGTCCGCTCTGAGAAATATTACAATGTAAGACTACAATAATATTACGGTGCAATGTATTTGATAGGTTGAAACGCGTTGCTATAAATATGCATAACGCTTCAAATTTAGATAAACTTTAAGAATATATAAAGATAAAAGAGATAAGAAAAAATTCGTTGCAATTGTGTAAGTTTATAATCTTTTTGCATCCAAAACTCGGATAAAAAATTGTGAATTTACGCAAATGCAATGAATTTTTTCTCATTTCTCTTGAATATCTTTATATATTCTTCAAAGTTTACCCATTAAAATCTGAAGTATATTAGAAGCATATTAGAAAATTATAAAATTATTATTAAATTTTATATAGGAATAAAAACTTACACAATATTCTATTATCTAAGTAACAGCATTATTTTATTTATTGCCAAAAGCAATAATATTAATATATATATATATATATATTAGCATATATATATATATTAATTGCACTTTTAATATATATATATATATATATATATATATATATATACAGGGTGTCTGAAACATTTTGGAAAAGCCGAAGAGTGCAGATAGAATAGGCCAAAATAGAAGGATTGTCACGTATTATTTTGTAATTTTTGCAATATTTATTTCGTAATTAATTATAACGTACAAGCCAATAAGTGCACGGGAAACCGGTAGGCGGGACTCTATAGAGATGTCATATGAAAGATGGGTGTCGATGTAAAAGAAAAATGGTTTACTTCTTAGCAACGAGTAACAACTGTATAACAACTGATTTTGAGAGGCGGAGTTACGAGCGCCGTATGACAGCGCCGTGACTTTATGACGTGAAATTATCACGTGGCGAATAAATGAGCAGGCGCTATCATTTCCTCACCACCTTGTGGTAGATAGCATGGTGCGTTTTTTTTATAGTGGTATCCCCAGTAGGCCTAATCCACTCTCATTATTTAAAATTGTTCAAAGTGCCGTCCTCTCTCTCGTAGACAGAGTTCGGCCCTTCGAATATCGCGCGTAGCGTTATACGCCATTTCTGGCGTAATGGTATCGAAGGCCGCAACAATAGCTTCACGTACCTCGTTTTCTCTACGCCGGTGTTCTACCAGATTTTTTATATGCCCCCCACACAAAAAATCTAAGATGTTTAAGTCTGGTGACCGATGCCGGCCAGGTGATCGGACCGCCACGGCTCATACACCTACCTGGATAATGCGCGTCTAGAAAATCGCGTACCTGTCGGCAGAAGTGTGCAGGAGTTCCGTCGTGCTGGAAAATCAGCTGTGTCTGCATATGAAGAAGCACATCGGCGAGAAGCACTGGCAACTCGTTGCTTATAAAATCCGCGTATATTTCGCCATTCAAACGCGGCGGGAGAAGATACGGACCGATAGTACACGCACACGCTGATAATGGTACGGGTGCAAAGCGTTCACACGTAAAGTGCAATGCACCGCGTACCGCGAGAGTTCCAGGTCGCGCGCTGCGCGACGCACGCTCGTCCCCGGGTCTTCCTCGAATCTGTCGAGGATCCTCTCCTCGTCTCGAACACACTAGATAACGCACTAATAACGCAATAGACCACCAGCTGGTCCACGGTTGTGCACCAAACACCCACTTTCATGTAACTTTTGCACTGCACTTAAGATAACACGTCCCGACGGATATCGTGCACGTGCGAGGAATCGATCCGCGTAAATACGAGCTGCGAGATGCGCATTTTCGCCCGCTAGCCCAAAGACAATTATCGTGTCCGTGTACTTCTGTGGAGTAAATCTCATTTTTGTTGCAAATGAGCACCACGCGCATGCAAATATTTCACGCGACTGCAGACGTCGTGTCCGTCGGATCAGACAAACAGCGATCATAAGCGATCATCTTTTGTCTATGATCGCTATCTCCTTTTTCATCCGCTGCGTGTATCCGACAGACACGACGTCTGCAGTCGCGTGAAATATTTGCATGCGCGTGGTGCTCATTTGCAACAAAAATGAGATTTACTCCACAGAAGTACACGGACACGATAATTGTCTTTGGGCTAGCGGGCGAAAATGCGCATCTCGCAGCTCGTATTTACGCGGATCGATTCCTCGCACGTGCACGATATCCGTCGGGACGTGTTATCTTAAGTGCAGTGCAAAAGTTACATGAAAGTGGGTGTTTGGTGCACAACCGTGGACCAGCTGGTGGTCTATTGCGTTATTAGTGCGTTATCTAGTGTGTTCGAGACGAGGAGAGGATCCTCGACAGATTCGAGGAAGACCCGGGGACGAGCGTGCGTCGCGCAGCGCGCGACCTGGAACTCTCGCGGTACGCGGTGCATTGCACTTTACGTGTGAACGCTTTGCACCCGTACCATTATCAGCGTGTGCGTGTACTATCGGTCCGTATCTTCTCCCGCCGCGTTTGAATGGCGAAATATACGCGGATTTTATAAGCAACGAGTTGCCAGTGCTTCTCGCCGATGTGCTTCTTCATATGCAGACACAGCTGATTTTCCAGCACGACGGAACTCCTGCACACTTCTGCCGACAGGTACGCGATTTTCTAGACGCGCATTATCCAGGTAGGTGTATGAGCCGTGGCGGTCCGATCACCTGGCCGGCATCGGTCACCAGACTTAAACATCTTAGATTTTTTGTGTGGGGGGCATATAAAAAATCTGGTAGAACACCGGCGTAGAGAAAACGAGGTACGTGAAGCTATTGTTGCGGCCTTCGATACCATTACGCCAGAAATGGCGTATAACGCTACGCGCGATATTCGAAGGGCCGAACTCTGTCTACGAGAGAGAGGACGGCACTTTGAACAATTTTAAATAATGAGAGTGGATTAGGCCTACTGGGGATACCACTATAAAAAAAACGCACCATGCTATCTACCACAAGGTGGTGAGGAAATGATAGCGCCTGCTCATTTATTCGCCACGTGATAATTTCACGTCATAAAGTCACGGCGCTGTCATACGGCGCTCGTAACTCCGCCTCTCAAAATCAGTTGTTATACAGTTGTTACTCGTTGCTAAGAAGTAAACCATTTTTCTTTTACATCGACACCCATCTTTCATATGACATCTCTATAGAGTCCCGCCTACCGGTTTCCCGTGCACTTATTGGCTTGTACGTTATAATTAATTACGAAATAAATATTGCAAAAATTACAAAATAATACGTGACAATCCTTCTATTTTGGCCTATTCTATCTGCACTCTTCGGCTTTTCCAAAATGTTTCAGACACCCTGTATATATATATATATATATATATATATTTAGCATTAATATTTATAGTCGATTAATTGCACTTTTTGAGATTTATAATAGAACAGTTAATTGAACAATTTTTCAAATAAAAAAAAATAAAATTATCATATAATCTTTGATATAAATATTACACAAAATGCAAATATTTAAATCTCACAAAACTGTTTCAAAATTATACAATATTGTTAAAAAATATAATTAAAGTAAATATAATTCGAAAACATAACATAAAGTTATTTATGTTATTTATATACACACAGGGACACAAATGTCTTCTTACACGAAGCTGCATGTATATTGGAATACTCGATACATATTTTTTAATATGTATATTCTCAATATTTTATAATTCTGCAACATTATTAGAACAATTTGACGTAATATTGATATTGCTTGTTTCTGAAACGTCTCTGCAATATTACATTGCAACTCGCAATATTGCAGCAATGTTGTTGAAAACTTCTATGCTGTATGGGATATGTACATTCTTTGTCAAAAAGGCCACCCCCTCTGTCCAAAAATTGAAGCAACCTAGAAAATTTTTCCGCGGGTTATTTTGAAGCTACACGTATGTAGTTTTTATTGAGCTGTGGCCTTTTCGGAAAAACCAAGATGGCGGACCTCAAATTGGTATCAATACGCAATGGTACAGAGATACGAAACACGAAATATTGGTTTATAGTCAATAAAACCATTTCAATTCAAACAAATGTAAGAGTCGATGCGTCTTCTAAGCTATAGGGATAAATTTGTATAAAAGTAAGGTATCCGCGAACCAACAAAAACCAATATGGTGGGAAAAATCATACAAATCCCAAAAATATCCGAAAAAACGCACTTTACGAAAAAAACGCCCCTCACCATTCTTCAATAGTTTTCAACGAGGAATACGATGATGTCCTTGGTTTTAACCTTGACTCTAAATGTCATTTTCAAGGTCATTTCAAGGACAACTGTTCTTTACTACAAAAAAATCTGTATTTTGGATTGTATGAATGGACAGCACGTAAAATTTGACATCCAAATATGTATTCATTTGATAAAGTCAAAATGTCCTCCAGGGGTCAACAGAAGTCAAATTGTTTTAATTTGAAACTTTTTTAACCATAGTGATTATTTTGACGTGAAAGCGGATTTGAATGTGAAATTTTCTGATGTTTTCACTTTTGCAGTTGGATATAGAAGTTTATTCGCAAAATAAAAGTCGACCTCCAAATGAACACAAAAATCAACATCAAGTTCAAAACTATGTTCACAATCGTATTTTTCATTGAAACTATTTCAAAATGGAATGAGATATTCTCTTTCTAGAATTCATATTTTTGGATATTATTAGGTTTTTTATACCTCATCCATACCCAATATCTAATATATTTTACAGCATAAAATATTGTATGTCAGTAGGGAATACGTACATACTTATGCTTTCGACGGTTATTTCTTCAATACACCTTCTAAGGATAGTTGAAGGAAATTTTTTCCTGGTGGGTAACTGCTTGCTCAACAGTCCCTTTCAGGATAGTTAGCGAGTTCTCACATCATTACTTCACTAGCGACTTTTATTCGATTATTTTAACGTTGAATTTTGTCTGGTCGCATTGTCTACCTTTCATAGTAAAGTTCTAAAACATTTGTACCTGAACATCATGTCTGAAAAAATCCGTACAGATAAGTGCATCAATCCTTATAACGATGACGGCGTACCTCATCACAAGGGCTCAAATTTAAGAAAAATATCAAAAGCATTACTGCAGGAGAAACCTAATTTACCAGCAACTGCTATGGTATTTAATGATTGTAGATTAAAACCAGATAGGTGCATCAATCCTTATAACGATGACGGCGTACCTCATCACAAGGGCTCAAATTTAAGAAAAATATCAAAAGCATTACTGCAGGAGAAACCTAATTTACCAGCAACTGCTATGGTATGTAATGATTGTAGATTAAAACGTTCATTGAAACGATCTGATAGCAGTATGAGTATAGACAATTCCAATGATATCAGTAATATGGAATGTGACCTCGACAGACCATGGTACTGACTATCCAAACTCTTCTTTAACTACTGAAGACAAGTCTTCATCTCTATCCGGTTACTTGAATTGGAAGAACTTCTGCAAGGATTAAAAGATAAATTCACAAGTTTGAAAGGTAATGATCCTATGAAGCTCAGAATCTTCACTATTGCGCCAGAATCTTGGAGTATAAGACGAATTTCAAAAGAGTTTAATACTTCAAGATTTTTGGCTAAAAAAGCTAAAGAATTACGATCAGCACGTGGTGTTCTGGCCGATGTCACTGCAAAAGCTGGTAAAA
>CABEGB010001372.1:83547-105701 GCA_901521435.1 Crematogaster levior
TCCGTGGTTAAGAGTTAATATAAACTAGGAACAAGGTAAGACGGAACATTATGTCTGTCGCATTGAGCTCACGTGAATTCTAATTCTAACGGCAAATTGATTGCAACATGTTCACATAAATTTGTTATCCGTGAAAAGAGATGATATGTGATATGTGAGCAATTTGATGACAACCCGTGTCATTCGTAGCAAACAATATATTAATAGCATAGCGACAAAGAATGCAGTGATGTCAGAAGTCCTTTCACGCGGTAGCTCGTGGAGAGGACTTTTAAATATTGTCTCCATGGAAAAGTACAATGGAGAACAAAACGATGTAAATATAGGATATCTGTTTATACAGGGTATCCCATTTTAATGGGGCACCCGGAATATTTCCGTTCCCTTGCATTTTACAAGAAAATGTTTTAGACCAAAGTTGTTTGGTTTCGAGGGGATCATAAGGTACCATTGGTTTGACCTTGAAGAATTATTTGAAAGTCACATGAAAGTCACCTCAATTTTTTTAAATGGCATCCCCTATTTTTTATTGCATATTCTTGTAGCTTATCTCGAGACCTTTCCAAAACACTATAAATAAATGATTTTCGTTAAATATTTTCCGAGTTATAAGGCTTGAAATAATTTCTTAATTTTACATAAACTATAAAATATCTCGTAAAATATTCACTTTTCGATGACCTTACCTCAATACTTTTATGCACAGAATAATGAGAGGAATCAATTGGTGTAAAGAAAACACATAGTTGTTTTTAAGAAAATATATGTAATTGTTAATTACAAATTGCACATTTTTTCTTAAAAACAACTATGTGTTTTCTTTACACCAATTGATTCCTCTCATTATTCTGTGCATAAAAGTATTGAGGTAAGGTCATCGAAAAGTGAATATTTTACGAGATATTTTATAGTTTATGTAAAATTAAGAAATTATTTCAAGCCTTATAACTCGGAAAATATTTAACAGAAAAAACATTTATTTATAGTGTTTTGGAAAGGTCTCGAGATAAGCTACAAGAATATGCAATAAAAAATAGGGGATGCTATTTAAAAAAATTGAGGTGACTTTCATGTGACTTTCAAATAATTCTTCAAGGTCAAACCAATGGTACCATCTTATGGTCCCCTCGAAACCAAACTACTTTTGTCTGAAACATTTTCTTGTAGAATGCAAGGGAACGGAAATATTCCGGGTGCCATTAAAATGAGACACCCTGTATATAACTCATCTGTTTATACATATATAAATTACATATGAATATATTATAGTTCTCGAAATATAATGTACAAATTAAATACTTAACACTCGCCGAGTAATTTGAGACGTTTCCGCTAAAAGAATGCGCGGATAAAAGCTTTTTCATAAAGAGAAAACAGCACGGAGTATCATGATTAATACACATAACATTCTTCATCGTTTCTCGTGTTTTTATCGTTTCTCGTGTCTTCATTCTTTATTTGTCTCTCTAGTCTTTAGAAAAGATCCCTTGCATCCTTCTCTATGAGTGCGGAAATCTTGTGTCTAAATCACTATACTTTTGCATGGAGACAAAATTTTAAATAAATTTAAATATGCCTTCCATACTGAGGTCGGTTTTTGCGATCACTGCGTACATTGCCGTCATGTTGTCAATATGTTGTTTGCCGCGGACGACACGAGTTGTTGTCATGTTGCTATTACAGATCACTTGTTCTCACGGAAAAATTCATGTAAACATGTTGCAATGAGTTTATTAGAATCAGAATTCACGTGGGTCAAAGCCATATAATGCTGTCTGACTTTGGTTAGGTTAGTTGTTCCTAGTTTTTTAAAATTAATTGTCGGCAATATGACATCAAACTGACAGACTATATTGACTATATTGGGAAGTTTGATTATCTTGCTACAAACCGGTTAAGATAAAGATCAAATAATCAAGTAATTATACTATACAATTCTTATTGAATGATAAAATTCCCGTAATCGTAAATATAAAATGACAACAGAGACAAGGACTTTCAAACTCACATCCTGGAACTTAATTAAGCTGAATTATATTAATCACAACAATCATAATTCAATTGTAACGGCATTACATAAAACGAAAGAAGTAACGAATGGCAATTCAATCTCAACTTTAATTCGTCTGTTTATAACACAGCCACACAAAAAAAAAAAAATTTCGACGCAGATGGTGAGATTATGATTACTATATGTTTTTCGGGTCGCTGAATCCGAATCCGAGGTCAGTTTTACTCCTGCACGTCAGGGTTTTGACATAACCTCAAAAAACATAGTAAATTTGAATTTTCTAAACATAAATAAAAAGCAAATAACAGATTTGTAGTATTTTAATCATTTTCTTTTTTCGAACTATATCGAGTTCTTTTCTCCTCAAAAGATCGATGCAATGTTTTACGTTTTCTACCTTCCTTCGGTAAGTCTCTTTTCATATTCCAGCAGAAATCTGCCATCATATGTTCGTCCCATTTTCCCTGATAGCGAGTTTCCATAACTTTTATGTCTTGATGAAAACGTTCCCCTTGTTCTTCGCTAAAATCTCCTAGGTTGTTGGGGAATTCGTCAAGATGTGAGTGCAAAAAATGTAATTTCAAATTCATCAAACAACCTAGTTTTTCGAAGTTTTTTACCATATTATTAACAATTTTTTCATACTGTGGACTTTTTGTATTTCCCAAAAAATTGTGTGCCACGTCTTTGAAACTAAGCCAAGCTTTTTTCTCAAGTCCGTTCATTATACTAGTAAAATTTTCATCTTTGAACAGCTTGCGAATTTGTGGTCCATCAAATACTCCTTCCTTCACTTTTGCCTCAGAAAGTTTTGGAAACTTCGATTGGAGATATAGAAAACATTTACCTGTTCTATCTAAAGCTTTAACGAACTGCTTCATCAGACCAAGCTTTATGTGAAGGGGAGGGATGAGAATTTTTGATGGATCTACTAACGACTTGTGAATGATGTTATATGAACCAGTGGTCAACGATGCTCTTACAGGCCAATTTCTTTGTTCGTAATGCTTTGCTCTATCTCTACTATCCCACAAACATAAATAGCAAGGATATTTAGTAAATCCTGATTGTTGTCCGAGTAACATTGATATGATTTTCAAATCTCCGCAAATCTGCCATAAGTGCTTATTATAGTCTATTTTTTTCAATAGAATTTGCATGTTATCGTACTTCTCTTGCATGATAGTTGAGTGTGCGATCGGAACTGGAGCATAAACATTTGTATTGTGGAGTAAAACTGCTTTGATACTTTGTTTAGACGAATCTATGAAAAGTCGCCAATCAGTGGCTTTATAACAATTCGCCTTCAATGCATTGATAAGACCTTCAACATCAGTGCAAAATACGAGTGATAACTTTTCATCTTTACTGAAGAATTTTAGAAACTCTTTTTCACGGTTACGGTACACAGAAATCTTAGTTTTTGGTTCTAAAACATTTTTCGCTTTGAGAAATGAAGCTAAGTGCTCGGAACCATCTTTTGGTAAACCTAGTTCTCGAATAAGATCATTCAATTCCAACTGTGAAATCAATGACGGGACTGGTGGTTTTTTGTCATGAGCTGCATACTCCGTATCACTGTCATTGTTGTCATCGCTCTCAGATTCATTTGTTTCAGAGAACTGTTCATCAATGTCCATCGGCTGAGTGTCTTTACATACGCGGTTACATTTAGTTTTCAACGTATTGTTTTCAATTAAAACTGGAGCAATCACACATGTAGTGCTTTTATATACAATTTTCTGCTTGTTTTTCTTACTGAAACCTTTTATTTGATTTAAACAAAAGTAACATTCTTCCTTATTAGTAGGACTTTGCCAAATGGCTGGACTAGAGTACTTAATACAATCTTTGTTTTGATCTTTTTTCCATCGAGTGAGCATTCTTTTACAACAATCACAAATAATATGTGGAACCCAGTTGCTAAGCTGATCCATCTTTAACTTGAAGATTTTTTCATACGCTGAGCGTATATCGACATCAACAGGTTTTCTTAAATAACTTACTTCGAATTTAGCACATATGTAGCAGAAAGCATCATGATCCATAAGACAATCATGGGTTTGCGAAACCTTTTTAGTGATTGTTTTTCTTGTGAAGAAAATGATTAAAATACTACAAATCTGTTATTTGCTTTTTATTTATGTTTAGAAAATTCAAATTTACTATGTTTTTTGAGGTTATGTCAAAACCCTGACGTGCAGGAGTAAAACTGACCTCGGATTCGGATTCAGCGACCCGAAAAACATATAGTAATCATAATCTCACCATCTGCGTCGAAATTTTTTTTTTTTTTGTGTGGCTGTGTAATCGATATATTATAGCTTGCAGACTTTGTACGTAATAGCTTAACACAGCATCTGCTTTCGTTCCATCAAATTTCATAACTCTGTACCTCTAGATCAACTTTGAATCCATGCGTATCGCTTTGACGTTTTGTTCATCAAGAAATAGTAAATAGCATTGATAATACAATCATGTAGTCTATGATCTACGAGATTGACTTTGTATTAATAAATGTTATCTCATGGAAACACATTTCAAACCTCCTCATTCTTAACACATCAAACTTCTTATTCTTAATTAGCACTTCTCATTTATCTCGTCCTCATTCTATTTCAATAACATGCAGAACGGAAGTATCATACTAAATAATACCAAGATCTTAAGGATAATAGTGTGAAGAGGTGTTTTGTCGTAATTCATAGTTGAGAAGATGAAAAATTATCTTAGGGGACTGAACTAACAATAACATCTGACGGGAATGAGAAGCTATGAATAGAAATATATATACAGGGTGACCCATTTTAACTTCCCCACCGGATTATCTTGAAAGGAATGCACTTTCTGAAAAAAAGTTTCAGATATAAGTTTTAGTATTTTTCCCTGGCTATTGAATGGCGATATTGAATTTGACCTCGATTGTGAATGTGAAGGTCATTTAAAGGTCAAGTTAATTTTTTTAAATGGGAACCACTATTTTTTATTACATATTCTTGTAGCTGACTTCAAGAGCTTTCCAAAACACTATAATAAAGTATTTTTTTATTAAGTATTTTCCGAGTTATAAAGCTTGAAATAATTTCATAATTTTACTTAAACTGTAAAATATCTCGTAAAATATTTACTTTTCGATGACCTTACCTCAATACTTTTATGCACAGAATAATGAGAGGAACCAATTGGTGTCAAGAAAACACATAGTTGTTTTTAAGAAAAAATATGCAATTTGTAACTAACAATTACATATTTTTTCTTAAAAACAACTATGTGTTTTCTTTACACCAATTGATTCCTCTCATTATTCTGTGCATAAAAGTATTGAGATAAGGTCATCGAAAAGTAAATATTTTACGAGATATTTTACAGTTTATGTAAAATTAAGAAATTATTTCAAGCTTTATAACTCGGAAAATACTTAATAAAAAAATACTTTATTATAGTGTTTTGGAAAGCTCTTGAAGTCAGCTACAAGAATATGTAATAAAAAATAGTGGTTCCCATTTAAAAAAATTAACTTGACCTTTAAATGACCTTCACATTCACAATCGAGGTCAAATTCAATATCGCCATTCAATAGCCAGGGAAAAATACTAAAACTTATATCTGAAACTTTTTTTCAGAAAGTGCATTCCTTTCAAGATAATCCGGTGGGGAAGTTAAAATGGGTCACCCTGTATATATATATATATATATATATACAGGGTGACACCGGATTATCTTGAAAGGAATGCACTTTCTGAAAAAAAGTTTCAGATATAAGTTTTAGTATTTTTCCCTGGCTATTGAATGGCGATATTGAATTTGACCTCGATTGTGAATGTGAAGGTCATTTAAAGGTCAAGTTAATTTTTTTAAATGGGAACTACTATTTTTTATTACATATTCTTGTAGCTGACTTCAAGAGCTTTCCAAAACACTATAATAAAGTATTTTTTTATTAAGTATTTTCCGAGTTATAAAGCTTGAAATAATTTCTTAATTTTACATAAACTGTAAAATATCTCGTAAAATATTTACTTTTCGATGACCTTATCTCAATACTTTTATGCACAGAATAATGAGAGGAATCAATTGGTGTAAAGAAAACACATAGTTGTTTTTAAGAAAAAATATGTAATTGTTAGTTACAAATTGCATATTTTTTCTTAAAAACAACTATGTGTTTTCTTGACACCAATTGGTTCCTCTCATTATTCTGTGCATAAAAGTATTGAGGTAAGGTCATCGAAAAGTAAATATTTTACGAGATATTTTACAGTTTATGTAAAATTAAGAAATTATTTCAAGCTTCATAACTCGGAAAATACTTCATGAAAAAATACTTTATTATAGTGTTTTGGAAAGCTCTCGAGGTCAGCTACAAGAATATGTAATAAAAAATAGGGGATGCCATTTAAAAAAATTGAGGTGACTTTCAAATAATTCTTCAAGGGCAAACCAATGGTATCATCTTATGGGCCCCTCGAAACCAAATAACTTTTGTCTGAAACATTTTTTGATAGGACCAACTCCCTGGAAGATATTTCGACTGAGGGATTAAAATGGGTCACCCTGTATAGAACACTGCGGCGACGCGCCGAATTATTGGGTGTAATCCCACCGCTCTATCTCCCACCGCCTCATTGCGCGCTTAGTGAGCACGTAGCGGTGGGACGTCCTTCTCGCCGCGCGCGCTTTCCTCGCGCGGATTCGCCAATCTTTTTTTGTTAATATCTCGGTAAATATTAAGAATATCAAAAAATGATACAGGATTTACCGGTAATTCGAAGATCAACCGTAAACTGCAGGTAGAGTAGGTTAAACTGAGCAGAAAAATCCTGTATCATTTTTTGATATTCTTAATATTTACCGAGATATTAACAAAAAAAGATTGACGAATCCGCGCGAGGAAAGCGCGGGCGGCGAGAAGGACGTCCCACCGCTACGTGCTCACTAAGCGCGCAGTCAGACGGTGGGAGGAGCCTACGAGCATAATACTAAAATTCTGCGGCGACCGCGCCGAATTATTGGGTGTAATCCCACCGCTCTATCTCCCAGTGCCCTTGTGCCGGCTTGTGGTCAGTTACTGCCTTCCTTTTTATTTTTTACTATATTATAAGTGAAAAGAATCATTGTGCTGGAACGAAGTATGGTGTGGAATTAATAATTAATATCTAAACGTATAAAAAATTTCCGTTCTTCGTATATAATTAATCATCCGAGATGGTTTCCTGCATTGCTTTTTAAGAAATCGTTTTACATTTTACATATAACACAGCTAGAAATTGTATCACTTTCAAAGTATTCAAAGACTATACAAACTCTTCTTCTAATTGCTCCATTACCATCCACAGCCGAGGACCTGTTTTATCGAGGTACCTTTTTCAGGCGGTTTTTCCAACATACATTCGCGTGCCTAATCCAAAATTCCAAAATCAAGTTTATTCTTTACGTCTCAGACAAAACTGTTGCAGAATGCAGCTATCACGCTGCTTTTCGTAATTGACAAAATCTTGACATTTGTACTTACAAGACACAAAAATAAGCCAAGTGGACAATAGTTTAACAATGTGTCCAACAACAAATATTGTACTTTGGTGTTTCGTGCTTCTTCTTGTTGCTTCGTCCTCGAAGTCTCAGGGAAATTCTATGAATGACAATGGACGAAGCGACTACTCGACGATGCGGTACGATCATCTCGTAAGTTCTACGAAAAACCAAAATGACAAAATGGAAATAACACAGTGTAATTCATGTGAAAATTCTATAAAGAATGACGATGATATGCAATATGAGTCCTATGTTAACTCTACAAGTAACGATTGCAAGGATAATGATTTAGTGCGGTCTCACGGATATATCATAAAAAATTGCGAAGAGAATCAGATATCTATGGAATCTCGCACGAACCTTACAGAGATCAACTCTACTTTACAAGAAATTAATGAGAATCTTAGAAAGAAGACTGAAGGCGAGAGCGATTTGACAATTTCAAATGAATTCTACGGAAATTCCACAGACGATTATAATAACATTACGACTATTGTTCCATACGAAGCGTGCCACAATGTTACTTGTATTCAGCTTTGCTGTCCTTTTGGTAATAAACTGACAGAACAGGGAAAGTGCGTCCCGGGACAGGATAATTACTCCTTTCCAAGCGTATTTACAGACGGAAACGACTCCGAGGATAAAAGATTGAACAAACTGTTTCGACTGACTGTTTATGACCCGTGCATTTCACGTGGATTCAAACGTCGACTGCTTAACGACTCCGTATTCCTCATCAATGGCTCTTTGCCCGAGGGCCCGCATTATAAACGCCGATTTTTACCGATATTCTATTGCCTTCCCATTTTGCAACGAAACATTTACGACGTGATCATATGCACTTACAAGCGTCCTCCTCCTCCTTTATATATATCTGTGTGCGTCCCAATCTCGTTGCCGTTTCTGCTGCTGACATTCGTCGTGTATTCCATATTGCCAGAGCTCCAAAACATGCATGGTTACACATTGCGTGCACACATTGCCTCGTTATTCGTCATGTATGCAATCTTGTACTTTAACGAAACTTTTGGAGTTGATTGGAGATATTGCGTTCCACTGGGTACAGCATAAATTCTATAATAATGCAGCAATGTTTTACAAGGTGATCAACATAAAACCGAACCCGTGTTTGGTTTTATGTTGCGTATCATTACGTATCATTCATAAAATTTCAAAATTCCAACATAATCTACCGATTCTGCAGCTTATGTTATGGGTTCGGTTTTATGTTGATCACCCTGTACATATACGTATATATATAATATGCAATATATATATTTATATTTATACTTATATATATATATATATATATATATATACAGGGTGTTTGATAATTCGAACGTCAACCGTAAAATGCAAGTAGAGTAGGTTAAACTGAGTAGAAAAGTCCTGTATCATTTTGCGATTTTCGTAATAATTAATGAGATATTAATTAAAGAAGATCGACCAATACGCGCGAATCTAAGCGCGCGGCGAGAAGAGACAACCCACGATTATTGTGTAGCGTTTGAGTACGCGGGGAGAAGGAACAGCCTACCGAGAGGGAGAGAAAGAGAGAGAGAGAGATGCAAAACAATGCGAGAGAACAATTCGGGGCGGTCGCCGCGGTATTCTAGTATTACGCGCTTCTCGCAACGCTTTGTCACGCGCCTAAACAATCGCGTAACAATGGTTGTGGCTATCCCTTCTCCCCGCGCGCTAAAATGCTAGACAATAACGGTAGGCTGTTCCTTCTCCCCGCGTACTCAAACGCTACACAATAATCGTGGGTTGTCTCTTCTCGCCGCGCGCTTAGATTCGCGCGTATTGGTCGATCTTCTTTAATTAATATCTCATTAATTATTACGAAAATCGCAAAATGATACAGGACTTTTCTACTCAGTTTAACCTACTCTACTTGCATTTTACGGTTGACGTTCGAATTATCAAACACCCTGTATATATATATACAGGGTGTCCGATAATTCGAAGTCCACCCGTAAACTGCAGGTAGAGTAGGTTAAACTGAGCATAAAAGTCCTGTATCATTTTTTGATATTCTTAATATTTACCGAGATATTAACGAAAAAAGATCGGCGAATCCGCGCGAGGAAAGCGCGCGCGGCGAGAAGGACGTCCCACCGCTACGTGCTCACTAAGCGCGCAGTGTGGCGGTGGGAGATAGAGCGGTGGGATTATACCAATAATTTGGCGCGGTCGCCGCAGTGTTCTAGTATTACGCTCGTAGGCTCCTCCCACCGTCTCACTGCGCGCTTAGTGAGCACGTAGCGGTGGGACGTCCTTCTCGCCGCGCGCGCTTTCCTCGCGCGGATTCGCCGATCTTTTTTCGTTAATATCTCGGTAAATATTAAGAATGTCAAAAAATGATACAGGACTATTCTGCTCAGTTTAACCTACTCTACCTGCAGTTTACAGTTGATCTTCGAATTACCAGACACCCTGTATATATATATATATATATATATATATATATATATATATATATATATATACAGGGTGTAACAAAATCAAAGGCCAATACTGATAGGGTAGGTAGGGAATGGGGTGGAGATGGGAATGAGATAGGACACCTCTGTCCGATCTAGTGAAGCTAGTGGAGACAACACCACTACTCGCGCGCTCGCCTCACCGACAAGCGGCTTGTCATAGCGCGCCGCGGATTCGTACTACTTCCACCCTCTGTATCTCCGCGGGGGTGCATGATCGGACAGAGGTATCCTATCTCATTCTCATCTCCAGCCCATTCCCTACCTATCCTATCAGTATTGGCCTTTGATTTTGTTACACCCTATATATACAGGGTGTTCCAGATCAACTGGAGGTCCTTGAAGGAGTGGATAGATCTTGATAATGTGAGTAAAAAATGTCCTTACAAGAAAGTTGTGAAATCAATAGTTTTTGAATAAAACGCATTAGAAGTTAACCAACCACGGGGCCCGCATTTCGCGCCGTCAGGAGCGGCGCGGCATGAACCATTCTCGTTCGAAATACATTCTGCCACATCAATTACTCGTAATTGTTTTCATTTGTTTTCCATCGTTTTTGCTACTGATGTTGCTACTTAATTACTGGTATAAAGAGAAACTAAGCTGTAACTGAAAATTGTACATTATTTTCAATCTGTCATTGTAAATGTAAGTTTTTTCGTTCCGTTTGTAATTGTACATTTTATTAACAAATGCTACGAGTAATTGATATGGCAGAATGTATTTCGAACGAGAATGGTTCATGCCGCGCCGCTCCTGACGACGCGAAATGCGGCCCCCGTAGTTAGTTAACTTCTAATGCGTTTCATTGAAAAACTATTGATCTCACAACTTTCTTGTAAGGACATTTTTTACTCACATTATCGAGATCTATCCACTCCTTCAAGGACCTCCGGTTGATCTGGAACACCCTGTATAGCTAGTTACTAGTAGGCAATTCGTACGTTCGTTAATTTCTAATAAAATTATTAATTCACATTCATAAAATAAAATAAGTGCATAATAAAATAAAAATTAGTAAATAAAATATTAAATAAAATTAAATTCTTTAAAAATAGTTAATTAACTATAGTTAATTAAAATTACTAAATATTTAAAATCATTAAACAAATAATACATAATATTAGATTAATTCATAAGTCCGTTCGAATTTTTGTCTCTAGTTAATACTTGAATATAATTATTAAAAATTAATTAATAATTATTAGTAATCTAATTATTGATATAATTATTAATTAATTATTATTATATAATTAATTTATCGAAAATGTGCAATAAATGCATCTTATTCATTTTGCATAATTAATTTATTTAAATTTTCTTTAAAAATTTGCACCAATTTATGTATCAATCTAATATTAAAATCTTCAGTTATTCACATATATACACATTTCTAAAATTGTACAAATATTAATATGATGATGCACTCAATTCGGGGTATATCATTTATTTCAAATTTATCTTATTTTCTTTACAAATTTGCACTGCAAGAAAACTAAGAAAATCTCACAGACAAGCATAGTACTAATTATAATAAACCTAATCAACAGTCTAATATGTGCCTGACGATTAATACTATCTATTAATATTATCTATTTGATTCATTCAGCCTATATTTACAATTTCTCGTGTTTGTCGGCCTTCTTCTGGTTAAATGTAACGTGCTTCGATATTTGGTGGACATTCAGGTAAGCAATATGGTTATCATGTATACTTTACTTATATTAATATATTAAATATCACAGAGAGTATTCAGTTTCACTTAAAACTTTTTTAGTAAAAACTTTCGTATTTTTTAATATAATTTAGAATAAAATATTTAAATAATAAATAATAGTGAACTTAATGTTTAAGTGTTACCTCCCTATAAGCGCGTAATATTATTTAATATTTTAAGTATATTCTTTGAATATTAAATATACATTTAATATTCTAACAATATACTTAAAATATTGAATAATATTACGCGCTTATAGGACTATAACACAAGTAATAGAAATATATGTTTTATCAAGCTGAATCTTTATGCCTAATAATTTTATTCTATACATTTAATAAATATTGTATGTTAAATTATAAAAAAATAAATAATAAAAATACTGAATTAAATTTCAATATTTTGATTAATAGTTGGTATTTTCCTGGGCGCGTCAAGTTTCACGCAAAAAATCATTATTATTATTATTATTATGCGATATGTGTGTCGTCTCTTTGGTTTATACTCATGTTTACGGGTGGGTATCAAGTAAGTAGGAGGACTTTTGTTTTTATTTATTGGGGTGGGTTAAGGAATTTTCGGACTAAGTGGCATGTTTTCAGTATTACGGCTTTTTGGATAGTTGTGTGTATTTGTATGTATAGATTGAGTTTATGTAGGTTCTGTGTGAATGAGAATGGTGTGACTCCTGTTGGTGACATGATAAATGGTAGGATAATGATTTTGTTTTGTTTCCACATTTGTTTTATGTCTATCGCTAGTGGTGTGCATTTATCTATTTTTTTCTTGTTTTTTGGTTTTTATGTTTGCGTCGTTGGGGATAGCTATATCCAGAAAGTAGGTGACTTTGTCTTCCTTCAGTGTAGGTGTTATATCTGGTCTGTTGTGTCCGACTGTTCTGTCTGTGTGTAATGTAGTGTCCCAGTATAGTTTGACGTAGTTGTTCTCCAGTATCGTCTGTGAATGATATTTGTAATGTGGTGTGTGTTCTGTGATGAGTCTGTGTTTTAGTGCTATTTCTTGGTGGATTATTTTAGCTATTATATTGTGCCTCTCTGTGTATTCTGTACTAGCGAGGAGTTTACACCCACTAGTGATGTAGTCTTGTTTCTGGGTATTGGTGACATCTTCTGCACTGATCGTTTTGTGTGTTTGAATCTTTCAGGATGTGTTTCATGTAGTTTTTAGTTGCTATCACCTGGTCTTGTATTGCTATTGTAAATCCTTCTGTTTCTGGTTGTAGTTCTCCTTTTGTTAACCATGTGTATGAGTATAATTTATTGATGTGTGGTTGTTGTATTATGTTGTAATGTCTGCCGTGTAGTGTTTTTTGTGACCATTTTGTTGCTTTATCTGTTGTGTGCGTTTCATCGTTGTTGTTAATATCTCATTCTTCTGATTCTAGTTGTTGACTGAGATTGAGTGGTGTTATATAGTGTCTGATGTGTTAATTGCTCTGTGTAGTGAACTGCCTTGTTTATTGTGGAAGTATTGTCTTAAGTTGTTGATTTATTTGTTGTGTAGCTGTGTGATATCTATGAGCCCTCTTCCCCCTTGTGCACAAGGCAGTGTCACACGTTGGATGCATGACTTAGGGTGGTGCATGCGGTATTTAGTTAGCATGGTTCTGTTTAGTCTGTTCAGTTCTTCAGTGTCCGTATTCGACCATTTGATAACGCCAAATGAGTATGTGAGAAGTGGTATTGCGTATGTGTTAATTGCTTTCACTATGTGTTTAAAATTAAGTTTACTTTTGAGTATGGATGTGATTCTTGCTTTGTATTTCTGTGTTATTTGTTGTTTAATGTTTTTATGTTGTAGTTTTGTATTTTGATGAAACCCTAGATATTTGTATGTTTCTTGTTCTTGTAGTGATGTGATGAGCTGTTCATTCATTATCTTTATTTCCTCGTTCTCCTCCCATTTACCTTTTATCATTTTGATCGTTTTACACTTGTCTATTCCAAATTTTATGTTGATGTCTAAACTGTAGTCTTCTGTTTTGATAAGTTGTTTGATTTGTGTAGGTGTTGAGGCGTATAATTTAATATCGTCCATGTATAGTAAGTGACTGATGATATGTAGTGTTTTTTGTCTGTTTTATTACATATCTTTGTCTTGTGTTCTTGAGTGCTTGTGAAAGTGTGTTAGGCAGATGCAGAACCATAGTGCGCTCAGCGAGTCTCCTTGGAATATTCCTCTTCTTATGTGTATTTTTTCTGTTTCTATTTGTTGTGTGTTGGTGTGTAGATGTATTTTTGTTCTCCACTTGTTCATCACATATGTTAGGAACTGTATGAGTGTGTCGGGGATTTTGTATATTTCCAGGACTTGTCGTAGCCAACTATGTGGAACAGAGTCTGTTAGAGATAATTCCTAACAGTCGATAATCGATCATATCGATACTAGCGCAGTAAATGGTTTTCCCGGCTAGGCGGCGCACAAGTTCCACCGTAAAAAGGTGTTCTGAGAGAGCTGTACCTTCTTCGGTTTCAGAACCTTTAAGATTACTTTTTCCTTGTACCGTCTGTATATTCTTTACTTTACTTATATTTTCCTCGTGTGTATATTGTTCTTATTACATGTCGACGTTCAATAAACTCTTTGATTTGTATTAATGAAGACTTCACCTTTCTCTCATCTCTCACGCATTGTCACTCAAGCACAGCGAACAAAGTCGAATGCTTGATCGATGTTGTTGTGAGCTGTTTGTACCAGTAGTTTTGTATTCCGTTCACTCCAGGGGCTTTCCAGTTATGTGTTTTCTTTGTTATCTGCGTGATTTCATCAGTTGTGATTGTTATATCTATTCTATTGTTGATGTGTTGGTGCCTCTGCTGCTCCGTTTCTATCCACTGGGCTGTGCTATTATGTTCTACTGGGTTGCTCCAGATTTTTTGCCAGAACGTGGTTATTGCTTCTTTGCTTGGTGGGGTTATCTTAATTTCTTTTATGTTATTTAGATTATTATAAAATCTTTTTTCATTGTTTCTGAAAAAGTTGTTTTGTATTTTTCTGGTATTCGATTCCTTATATCTGCGGGGTCTACTCGAATATACGGCAAGTTTCTGTTTGAGTGTGTCCATAATTTCAATTGTTGGTTTATTGTTATTTTGTGTTATTTGTTGTATATGTTTTGTTATTTTGTTTGATCTGTTGCCATTGTTGTACTGTGTCAGTCTTCCTATGTCTTTTCGTAGTTTTGTTATGTTATTGTCTAATCTTATTTCCCATTTTGGTTTCCTATGTTTACTGTTGTTATTTATTTGTAGTGTTGGAGTTTGTTTTGTTGCGATCATTGTTGTGTATGCAGCGCTGTATATGAGTGTATGAATTTGTTTCAATGTGTAGGTTTCAGGTATTATGGTAGGGATAATCTCATTGATGGTGTTGAGCATTGCTTGAAATTCTTTTGTGGTTCTTGGTTTAGCTATTCTAGGCCTTCGATTGGCTTCGATGTTCTGCCACTGCGTGTATTGTTTGATTAGTTCTTGCGTTAATTTCGTTGTTTCGTTCTCTGGATTTGTGTTTTGTGGAGGGTTGATATGTGCGTGTGTATCTGCATTTTGTGAATCCTGTTCTGGTTCATTATCTGTTTGAGTGCTTTGAGAATTTGTTTCAGTTAAGCTGACTTGAGTTTTTTCTTGTGGTTCGTCGTTTGCTGTCAGTCGTTGTGGTGTGTTTCTTATGTTATTTGTTGTCGTTTGTGGAGGTGTGTTTTGGAGACTTGTATTGGTTTCATTTAGTTCTACTGCTATTTCTTTTTTTAATTTCTGTAGTTCTTCTGGTGACAATCTTTTGTTATTGATGATAACTCTTTTCTGGTAGTCTAGTAGTCTTGTAGTCTAGTCTTTGTTCTGTTAGATGTGTTAGGTGTGGATATTTTTCTGTGTATAATCTGTGTAGTGCAAATCGATATCCTGTTTTTATTGTTTCCAAGTGTGTTGCTCTATAGTAACAACGCATGACATGTCGGTTCATGTTATCATCCAAAGTCATACGTTGCTGAGTTTCCCAGCTTTGGTGGTCGCTTGCTGACTTGCACGCGAAACATCCACAGCTGAGGTTTAAGTTGCCGGTGCCTTGTGGTTCTGCTACATGGAGTGATGCCACCCGCTTCATCTTCTTCCATGTCAATCTGAGCATCATGACGGTTCTGAACAGAGACAGATTGACTCTCTGCGCCGCCTTGGCTTTTCTTGTAATTCCTTTTTTTCTCCATTTTGAAATTAAACGGGTTGCAGATAAGCTCTTGCGAGCAGGCCTCCAACAGCCAGGGTTCAGCCGCCCCTGACAGGGAGAACAGACGCCGACCTATAGTCGCCCCTGACATGGGGAACAGATACTACAGGGATTTTTTTTTGTGGTGGTTTTTCCGTTGTCTTCCATACCGCTGTTGAAATCGCCGTGCATCGTGGATCCCACTACGCCGCTTTATATTCCGACTAGGACCAGAGTATACCGCTTCTAGTCAATATTGATAAGTCAGCTGCCGCTCTCCAAGATGGATTTTTCAATGAGATTTAGTTCATTGAGGGACCATCAACCCTTTCCAAGGAAGATTCCTCCGCCTTTAGCTGTTGACCATCCGAGGGGTGCCAGGTTATTTACCGCCGTCTGATTTTCGGCGTTGAGTCGTCGGTAGGCCACTCGAGCTTTCCACTGCATCTACAAACTGCTCCCCGGAGAAAAAACCCCATCGAGACTTTTTGGTCCCGTCTGGGATCGAACCCGGTTTCACAGATCACAAATCCGTCATCCAGCCCCACAACCACCGGCGACTCTTCTATTATTATTATTATTATTGTTATTATTATTATTATCACGAACAACAGATTAATATTATTTTGCACCGCCTTGGCTTTCTGAAAAAATTTCTTTTAAATACAAACAATATTTTATTTTTAATTGACGCAATCTTTTTATATCATTACTTTTGTAAATTAAATATAATAATTAATTAATGCCATTTATTGTGGCAATCATGGCTCAAAGAAATGTACGTTGGTATAATGAACTGAAGATCCGAGTTCAAATCCGACACAAACTCATCGGTTTTTTCGATCGCCACCTCTCGGAAGGCAACGGCAAACCACCGAGAGTATCTTGCCAAAAAAAAAAACAGTTTGTCAAATTGACAAGCTATATGCGGAAGGCAACGGAAAACCACCGCATTATTCTTTCCCAGGACAACCATGGATAATACCACAAAATGGTTTATTCAAAGTATCGTCCCTCGCCAGCTACATATTTTTGCCATCTCTCTGGCAATACATGAATATCGCGATGATAAAACGATGTATCTTTGGACCAAAACCATTCATCCAACCAATTTTGCATTTCTTCGAAATTGGTCAAGTGTAGTCCAGCCAAGTCATGCGGCATCGACCGGAACTAGTGATAATCGGAAGGGGCCAGGTCTGGCGAATACGGCGGGTGCAGTAGCAGATCCCATTTCAGCGTTTTGATGGTGTTCTGGACGATGGAAGTGCGATGGCACGGAGTGTTGTCATGCTGCAATATCACTCGTTCGTGTCTCGTGTCCCAGTTTGGCCGTTTTTCGAGCAATGTATGGTTCAAATTGATCAGTTGTCGATAGCGATGCCCATTGACAGTTTCGCCCGGTTTTAGCAGCTCATAGTACACGATTTCTTTTTAGTCCCACCAAACGCAGAGCATTGTCTTCTTTCCGAAGCGATTTGGCCGTGCCGTCGATGTTGATTCTTCGTCAGGTGAAAGCCACGATTTTTTGCGTTTGGGATTCTCGAAATATATCCACTTCTCATCGCCAGTAACAATTCGATGCCGGAAACTCTTTTTTTCATGTCGCAAAAGCAAAATTTCGGAAGTGGTTCTTCGATTTTCCATCTGTTTTTCAGTCAACTCATGCGGCACCCATTTTCCTTCTTTTTGAATTTTTCCCGTGGCATGTAAACGTTTGAAAATACCTTGGCGAGTCATGTTTAATGCCTCCGCAAGTTGATTTTGTGTTTGCGTATTATTTTCACCCAATAACGTTTGCAGATCGGCGTCCTCAATTGTTTTGGTCTTCCGGAGTGC
Source organism: Crematogaster levior (assembly GCA_901521435.1). Taxonomy (NCBI): domain Eukaryota; kingdom Metazoa; phylum Arthropoda; class Insecta; order Hymenoptera; family Formicidae; genus Crematogaster; species Crematogaster levior. The sequence goes on from CABEGB010001372.1 coordinate 101,354, forward strand.
TCCTTATCCTCAATGTCGAAATCGCCACTTCTGAAGCGTTTAAATCAATCTTCACAGGTAGTTTTCGATGGTGCATGTAGGCCTCCTCAAGTAAACGACGTGCTTCAGCTGCATTTTTTTCAAGTTAAAGCAGAAAAGCAAAGCTTCTCGCAAATGCTGTTTATTTGACACAAAACATCTTCATTGTTAGAAAAAATATTTTTGTGTTGCGATATGTGTTGGTATTACGACTGATTATTGTTGATAGATGTCCAAGCTATAAAAAAAACACAACTTCAGACATGTATGTCGACTACATATGTTGTTAGTGCCACCCATGTGTGAAACCCGGAAACTTAATTGCGCACCTAGTATATTTACAAGAATTCGATAATAAAAATATGACAAAAAGAAATCTAAAGATATAAAAAAACAATGGATAAAATTAAGAGATTGCAGAACAGCAAGAGACCGTGACTATATTCGAGAGCATTGTATTGACAAGTGTATGAAACCACAGTTTATAAAAATTTCGTCTTAGTGTCAAAAGTTAACCATAATTAATTCGTTGTTGAAAGGCGAGAAAGAATCGAGTCGTTGGAATAAAATGATGAAAAAGTCCACGATAGTCAAATTCAAAACTGTAACGTAGAATGTATCAAAAAATGTGATTGTAAAACATTAACCTGCCAAACAAGTGGCAAAAAAATTATAGTGCCGTATACATTTCCAAATTAAATTGTTGATTGCTTCTCGACTACGAAACTGATCTCATTATCCGGTCAAGTAAGCGCCGAAAGAGTGTTCGTCAAAAAGTTCTCCTTACAATGTCACGGTGTAAAATGAGATAAATAAAAAATTTTCAGTTATTTGCTTAAATTTCCCATCGAAAAGTTTTTCAAGTCTCAAATTAATTCGATCGGAGATCAAATCAAGAGGATATCCATTATCAATTAAGACAGTGCTCGGAATTAATTGCTCATTTCGAGCTGATTCCTGAGGCGACGCCTCCTATTCCCCCACTATCGCTCGACGCTCGAGCAGATGCTGCGGCCGAGCCGCCAACAGCGTGTCTATTGCTTTAACTCAGGAACGTCTCTAAAGAAGAAGAGAGCTAGGACCTTTTATATCATTAGTAATATTTTCCTAAAAAATAATTTCTGCTTTTGTAATAAATAATTAATCGAAATGTTATTAATATTTTATGTATATAATCTCTTATATACGTATTATATATATTATAATAATACATTATAACGTATATAATATGTATTGTATAATAAATTACATAATATATTAATAACATTTTGATTAATTACTTATTATGAAAAGCAAAAATGATTTCTTTAGAAAAATATTACTAATGATATAAAAATCCTAGCTTTCTTTTTTTTTAGAGACGTTCCTGATTTAAAGCAATAGACCGCTGTCGGCGGCTCGGCCGCAGCGTCTGCTCGAGCGTCGAATGGTAGTGGGGGAATAGGAGGCGTCGCTTCGGGAATCGGCTCGAAATGAGCAACTAATTCCGAGCACTGAATTAAGATATTAATAACTAACTCGATATTTCTTTTTTTATGGAAGCATGGATGAAATAAAAGTACTGCTCTGTCAACCATGCTGTAAATAGTGTCTATTTTATGACGGATGAGGTGGCTCGAAAGATACGAAAGATATTCTTTCCGAAAACATATCTTTGTGAAACCAGTCAACCATAATAGTATTGTTAACTACATAATAAAATATTTAAAAAATTCAACGACCAAAAAAATTTTCCTCAAACTCGATGGTAAATTTAAGCCGATATCATAGTATATTATATTTATTGAAAATTTTGAAAATGTGGTTAATTTTATCTTTAGGGGCCATAATTATAACAATTGATAATTAAATAACAAATAAGAAATAACAGTCAAATAATTCTTTCTGTAACTTATTATTTTTTAAAATTCTTATTTTAATTAAAATAATATTGTGTGTGTGTGTTACAAAATGTTTCTTTACAAGCACACAAGTTACTTTTTTCCAAAAAATCAGTTTTTAATGATGGAAATAGTTTCACCCCGAAAGCAAGGGAAGGTGTGTAGATCTCGCTTTGTGTGAAAAGTTGAAAACCTATTTGGAACCGTAAATGTAGGATGGACCTTTTCGCGTGCTGTACGAATTTGTCGTCGTGTCCGACTCTTGTTGTGTCCGTTCGCAACCACCGTGTGCCCGTTTCCCCTTTTTTTACATGGGGAAAATTTTTATGAAAACCCCTCCCTTCAGGAAAAGAGGCGTGTTATGCCATACTCCTACCAACTAAAACCTCATGATGGTCTACCCAGGCATAATCGCCAATCTTCCCGCCACAAGGCATACTCAAAGAAGGGCCCGATAGCTTACTCTATGAGACCTGAGGTCCTGCTCTTTCAATCCCTTAACGAAATCGCAATCTCTCATGCTCCGAATTAGAGCAACCTCTGAAAGAAAGATTACGCGGGATGAGAGGACCTGGGATCGAATCCAGGATCCCTTCATTCTTCACTCATTCGCGCTAGCATCAAGCTACGCGTCATCTTGTGTGTCCGTTTTCTACTGTGTCTAATTGCGACCACCATATGTTTGTTTGTTTGGTGGCCGATTCATTTAACCTACTATGTCTAATTTAGTCTATGCACAAACGGGATTTTGTCTAAAAAAAAAGTCAGGACAATGTATTGTCTCGGAAAAATTACGTTTTCGGAAAAAATGTTTTATACAATATAGTTGTAGAGTACCAAGTTACCCATCATTTGGTTATATTGGTTTGACCTTGAACTTGGGAAAGTCACATCAAGGTCACTTTGAGTTTTTTAAATGGGAACCTCTTTTTTTATCATATTATAAATTCTTGTAATCAAGATCTTTTCAAGATTGATGTCAAGATCTTTTTAAAACAGTATAATTGAATTCTATTTGGCCAAAAACTATCCCAGAAATGTCCCTAAACTTTAAGTATTATCGAGTATTATCCAAAGTGCTCCATAAGAAAATCACACGGTCGGATTTATACACATGTGTGAAGTTGGCCCCGCACTTTTCGAATTTTATATTTTTATGAATTGTGCTGCATTGTGCTACGCTTGTGCCATATTGTGCCGTAAACCACAATTCTGTAACTCAAAGCATATTCAAGAAAATATAAAAAAAAACAAAATTTTTGATAGCCCCGCACTTTTCGAATTTTGACTTTTTTTTTATTGTGCCGTAATGTGCTACAATTGTGCTAACTTGTGCCGCAAACGCGAGATCGATAACATCAATAACAATTAAGAAAAAAAATAAAAACAAAATTAAGATAGCCCCGCACTTTTTCACGATTAAACTCACGATTTTTTTATGAATTGGCACTAACTTGTGCCGTATTGTGCCGTTGGAAAAATTTGAATATCTCATTTTGTTTTGATAAAAAAAATTCACAAAGAAAAATTTTAAAAATACATATCAATCACACTACAATGTAAATATAAAATTTCTGCGAGCTGTGCTGAATTGTTCTAAGTTGTGTTACTCAAATTCTACAAAGCACAGGCATGAAAAGCAAGGATTAGCATGCGGGGGGTCGATAAAATTAAAAAAAAGAGGTGAGGGTGAAAAAAACTTGACATTTTCGAATTTTTTGTTGTTGTGCCGTATTGTGCTACAATTGTGCTAACTTGTGCTGCAAAGGCGAAATCGATAACATCAATAACAATTTTTTCACCCTTACCCCTTCTTTAAAATTTTATCGACCTCCCCAAGCTAATCCTTGCTTTTCATGCATGTACCTTGTAGAGTTTGAATAGCACAACTTAGCACAATTCAGCACAGCTCGTAGAAATTTTATATTTACATTGTAGTGTGATTGATATGTATTTTGAAAATTTTTCTTTGTGAATTTTTTTTATTGAAACAAGATGAGATATTCAAATTTTTCCAACAGCACAATACGGCACAAGTTAGTGCCAATTCATAAAAAAATCGTGAGTTTAATCGTGAAAAAGTGCAGAGCTATCTTAATTTTGTTTTTATTTTTTTTCTTAATTGTTATTGATGTTATCGATCTCGCGTTTGCGGCAAGTTAGCACAATTGTAGCACATTACGGCACAATAAAAAAAAAGTCAAAATTCGAAAAGTGCGGGACTATCAAAAATTTTGTTTTTTTTATTTTCTTGAATATGCTTTGAGTTACAGAATTGTGGTTTACGGCACAATATGGCATAAGCGTAGCACAATACAGCACAATTCATAAAAATATAAAATTCGAAAAGTGCGGGGCCAACTTCACACACGTGATTTATATACCTCTTCAAGCTTTAATGAAATGCTCTTAAAGTCCTTTTGCCTCTCACGTGCGTGCGTATGTGCGTA
>CABEGB010001373.1:0-82256 GCA_901521435.1 Crematogaster levior
CATTGCAATAAAATTATTATCATTATCATTATTATTATCATTATCATTATCACCATCATTATTATTATTATAGTTGTTGTTGTTGTAAAATAATGTTTGCTTCTAGGATAGGAAAAATATGGGAATGTTTGATCTATGTATATATGTCGTTAACTTTAACTTTCACCAAATATTAAAGGTCAAAAGGTGTAGTAAGCTTTAAATTGTAAGAAATTGATCAATCACAGTTAATGACTCTTCTCACATTTTTAAGGTTATGAAAAAGTAAAACAGTAAGATTATTTCTTACTTCACATATTGTAGACAAGTCTTTACGCCAAGCTTATGTTTTTTTATACATTTGTGTTATTTGTTTTAGGATTATGATGGTCAAGCTAGGGCAGAGAAATTATCGCGGGTCATAATAACGTTATTTGGGGTAAGCAACAATTATATCTTGAAATTTTTTAAATATTCAGTGATAAATTTTTTTGCAATACAGAAAATGTGTATTCTTACAGGCGGTTGGCTTAATCTGGGGATACGTTATTCAACAATTCTCGCAGACAATCTATATTTTGGGCGCTGGGTTCGTTATGGCGGCATTAATCACTGTACCTCCGTGGCCTATGTACCGCCGCAAACCATTGGACTGGCAGAAACCACAATCTGAAGTTACTACAAAACTTAAAAAAAAGAAATAATTGCCGAATATTTATAATATTTAAAACAAAATCTAATATAATAAAATATCATGCAATCTTTAATTATACAAATTTGATTGCTGATAAGATGCAAATAATACACTGAGTATTTGTTTTCATGTTATTATGGATGCACTCATGGAGCGCATTATCAGCACTAACATTCTATTTTTACTTATTAAATATACAACAAGGATAGAATGACACGTTAGCACTAATCAATGCTAATAACGCGTTCTCCAAACATGCTCTATGGGAAAAATGTTCTCAAAGACTGCAAGTATATATCGGAATAAGTGAATGTGCAGGACTTTAGATTTCTTTTTTTGTAAAATATGTGTATGCTTTAATGTCTGTAGATTGTATAAATGCAAATTACAAATAAAATAATGTTGTATGTAAAATATATTTGAACTTGGGTAATAACTTCATAAATAGTGATAAATCAAAAAGATTTTAAAAGCAAAGTGATAAGATTTTTTTGCCAATTCGAATAATTTTTAGAGGAATAAAATAGACTAAAACTTTTACTGGTTAATTATATAGTGAATATGACTTAATTTATTTCTTACATTATAACGATACTATATAACTATAAAAATTTATCTCTAAAAAAAGGTGTAAAAAAAGGTGCTAAGTACGGAACATTGTTACATGCTACGTGAAAAATATCATATATAAAATTTTTGAAAAGTATATTGTATACTTTAAACTTTGAATAAAAGCTATTATACATTCCACCTACAAAAAATATATCAGAAAATGGCATCAAATAGAAATAAATCTTTGGAAAAATTGTGTGCGCATGTGTGTGTACGCGCGCGCACATTAGGTACAATATGCGCACATACCACCTTGATCAAAGTTCCCGGAATTACCACCAAGTGATGCTCTGAGTCAGCTGATTTGAGTTCTGTTTTTTTTTTTGTTAGATTGCCACATCTATCATTGACATTCCCACCAAATTTTATCGCCATAGCTTTGTAAAACAACATTTGTAAAAGTTACGCTGTCTTGAGTACATCTACCTCTGCACGTGTTTTCGATTTTTTCAGTTTTAAAAGTGGAGTTGAATTTGCAACAACGAGTTTGTATTAAATTTTGCGTTAAAAATGGATTCAATGGTGTGAAAACCTTGGAAATGTTGGGAAACTGTTTCGGCAATGATAGTCTAAAGAAAACAGCCGTTTACGAGTGGCATGAACGCTTCAGAAGTGATCGTGAGTCCGTCGAGAATGACGAACGCAGTGGCAGGCTGTCGACATCGAAAACACGATTACAACGGTATTGTACATCACGAATTTTTACCAAAAGGTCAGACAATTAATAAGGACTATTATTTGGGCGTTATGAGACATTTGCGTGAAGCAATTCGCCAAAAAAGAAAAGATTTGTGGGGAAACAACTTATGGATTTTGCACCATGATAACGCACCGTCGCACAGTGCCATCATTATCCGTGAATTTTTTACCAAGAACGAAACGAATACTATCCAACAACTATCCCAGATAGCACAGAGAATTCGAAAAGAATTCTTTTTTGGTCCCCGATTTACAAAATGAATTCTTTTTCCATCCCATTTCTGTTCTAAAAATATTTTCAGCATTCCCAAAGACTTCACTTTGTGAGTTCTTTTTTAGATTCAAAAAAGATTCCTTTTCGAGTCCATAAGAATTTGCAATGAAAAGGAATTCTTTTTTAGTTCATTTCGAACAGATTACGCGAATTCGAAAAGCACTCAAGAAAGTGAATTCTTTTTGAAATCAAAAGGATTAGTTATGCTATCTGAGATCGAATTCACCTGATATGGCGATTTTTTTCTGTTTGATCGAGTAAAAAAATCACTACGGGGAACGCGTTTTAACAGCCGAAAGGAGGTAATGGAAAAATCGAAGACGGCTCTGATGGCTATACCGAAAATAGAGTTCCAGAAATGTTTCGAGAGCTGGATCAAGCGCTGGCATAAGTGCGTTGCAGTCGATGGGGAGTACTTTGAAGGGGACAATATCACTTTTGATGAATAAACTTGTATTTTGAATTTTCTGAATGAATTCCGGGAACTTTTTGATCAAGGTGGTATACGATTTCAATTAAACATTCTTAATAAATACTCTAATTATAAAGATGATATTTAATGCAAAAGTAACAGAAATTTTTATAAACTGTTTTTAAAATTGCGAAAATGTATTTAATATTTTTTAAATTGCAATAAATGTATGTTGTAGGAGACAGTTAAAATTATTGTGCTCACATTTCGTTTTTATTTACTTAGTAATACTGAAGTAACAATGGCGTCCGAAAAGTGTGCTTAACAAAAGTTCTCCCATTACTTTTGCATCAATTTACTATGTTCAATAAGGCCAAATATATTTATCTTCACTGATCTCTATATAATACTGGATAGAGTATTCAATACGGTTTGTTACGAGAACCAAACAGTTATCTTTGATAAAAGAAATAAAATATACAAGTATAATGGTGTTACTGTTAAGGCCTTTCATACTTCTAGATATTATAATTAGAAGAAATAAATCTTTTTAAAGTTTACTCACGCAATCACTATCGAGAAAGTTGTGACGATGATGTGCGTGTGGTAGCCACCTATTGACAGTGCGAGTAAGCCCTTGTGGTATCACTGGACAAATCTGAAGTTGTCCAAATGTGTCAAGTCGCTACTGTCACTCTGTTTCAGGTTTCAGACGATATCATGTGACTATTGATCAATAGTGATCATGGACCGGTATTCATAGGCTGGTCTTATAATTAAGACCGTTTTAAGTTTATTTTCAAATACTCCGTAGCCAATGAATTGATTCGTACAGCATCTAAAGATAAACTTAAGACGATTTTAAATATAAAATCAGAAGCACACAAAAAAACTTAAGCAGTAGAACTTAAGCGAATCGACTAATCACGGTCAAGCAGTATTGACCGCTATATGATTTCGTACATGTAGATGTAAATAGCGATAGTGGGGGTAGTGCCGCGTGACTGACCAAACGTGCGGACAATGTACATGTGAGATAGCTAATAGAGACCCTTTAATAAGAGTCTGGCCAACACCATATATCATCAATATCTCGATTTGAAGCATCGTGATTGGTCCGCAATTTTTTCTCTAATTACGTGATCGTCGAACAGTGCAATTGAGCTTTTACACTGAGCTAAATATTAAAGTAAAATATTAAAAAAATAAGAACAATATTCTTAAGAAAAACATTCTTAAGAGATATATTTCTAAAAAAGAATTCTAAAAATAAAAATAGCAAATAGATATGCCGTTTATAGAATGAGAATAGCAAATGCAAAAAGAACTGTAAAACGTAAGAATTATGACAGTAAATCAATGGCGATGCACAGTATAACAAAATAAAACAAATTGTTAAATTGTATTTATTTAATTTTTTCCTTCATCATTGAATGGTTAAATTTTTACTTAGCATTTGTCTTTCGTTACCCATTTACATGTTATACATCGTACACATTACACATTAAAAAGTAATTTCATTAACAAAAATATAAAAATGCAATTATAATTGAAATTTGCACGATTAATATTCAAATATTATTCGAATCGATGTTTCATCAGTGTTTCTGAGGTTAGTAATGTCTCGATTTTCATGATCATACGCTTGCGCTTAAGTTATCCCCACTTAGATTAGAGAAAAAATGGCGGACCAATCAAAACCACATTTCTGATGGCCAGACTCTTATTAAAGGGTCTCTAATGGCTAAGGAAACCGAAGTGACGTCTCTCGCAGATTTTGACACTGGGTGTGATCCATTAGTCGCAAATTCTTTGAAGTACCGTATAGACCAATCATGGCTTTCCTTCGGACGCTTCAAAGCGTTTGCAACGTCTAAAGGTGCAATTTCACGTAGCGTCAAAACGCTAGCGGCTCTCCCCACTTTGGCGCCCTTAAGGCGCCTGCAGACCAGAGCGGTGAAGCGGCGAGCGGCGGAGCGGTATCCAATGAGCGTACAGCTTTTTAGAAAAAGCTGTACGCTCATTGGATACCGCTCCGCCGCTCGCCGCTTCACCGCTCTGGTCTGCAGGCGCCTTTAGTCGACGCGTCGTTTTGCCGCTTGAAGTTCGGAGAGGCTCAACTCGAGCGAAAAATAGACGTGTTTGAATCGTTTCAGTTGTATCAACAATTTCAAAAAATGAGTTCCAACGACTACGACAGTGAACATTGGAACGAGATTTGTATAATTTGTTATTAATATTATTATTAATATTAATTATCTAATTGATTGTATATTGGCCTAATGCCTGAAAGGACTAACAGTGACATGTCTTTGTACATAACCTCTATTTAACCTTTTTTTTAATGTTTGAACTGATACATCGTTCTTGGAATTGCAAAGCTTGGAATTAATATTATATTTTATGTTTTATGTTTTATGTTTTTGTTTTATTTTATGTTTTTTTTATGTTTTATTTTTTATATTTTATGTTTCTTCCTGTACGGTTTCTTTTTATTTTCTTGCAATTTTCACATAATTGCACACAACACCAATATTCGTCGTTTCTTAATCTCTTTAGCTATTACTGACGGCAATGTATTTTGTAAGGTTGACGATAAAATACTGTTCGGACAGTTTAAACGCACTTTGACACGCATCCTTATTGTCAGTTTTATACGCGAATTAAATCTATAGAAAAAATTTAAAAAATACAGAAAATACAAATCCACAGCGACCAGCGATTTGTCGCTCCATGAAAAAGTAGCGGGAGTTTAGCGGCTGGCGTTTTGTCGACAGCTCTTTTTCTCCTTACTATTGAGGGGAAATGTATCACAGAGTGGGGAGAGCCGCTAGCGTTTTGACGCTACGTGAAATTGCACCTTAATGGATCGCACCCACTAACTCATGGAACCACTTTTGGTTATAGTCCTATAATAAGAGAAGCGCGATCTTGTTCCTACTTCTTGATTTGTCGATTGTAATCGCCATGTTAGGCCTGCAAGGTCCACGTAACCTATGTGTTGTTTATATACAATGTAAATAAATGCACATTTGTAATCACGGTAAGTAGAAATGTTTTTTCTCTGTTAAATAACAAGAGGAGACTTCATACTGATATTGTGAGATCCTTATTTGTGCTCATAGTATACATATATGCAACCTAACCTCTTCTTGATTATAGGATACTCTAAGCACAACATGCGAATTTAATGCGGGCCTAAGATGACGGCTCTAAGCAAGGTGGGGGACAGTTCAGGCCTAAGATGGCGGCGATTGGTATGGTCGAATACTTGTCGATATTTTTGTCATTTTCCTGATAAAAAAAATCACATATTTATTGCAAAAAATATTAATTACCCCAGCCAGGGATAATATATCTTTATCTTCTATATCTTATATAGATATAGGTATATCTTATATATATCTTATAAAATTTACTGAAAGACAATAAAAATAATTTTATATATATTTAATATTATAATATTCACAATTGCTCAATTAATATAAAAAGAATTTTTATTATGATGAAGTAAAAAAATGACAAAAATATCGACAAGTATTAGACTATTCATCGATGCATAGACGTCAAATCGGTGTCGATTCGACATTGGTGTTCTCACTGGAATAAGACTCTACTTTTGGTCATGTTTTTTCAACAAACGCCCATAAGAGTCTTCTTGGGTGCTTTCCAGCAAGCCGCAGTGTAACACAGTGTCCACTAGTGTGAGTGAGACACACTCAGTATATCTAGTGAGATGGGACACATACCCCTGTGGACACTGTGGACACATACCCCTTATCTCTATCCTCCATGAGAACAGGAAACAGAATTCCGACGAATTGAAATTTTATTCCCTGTTGTCTGTTTCCTGTTGTTGCCGACCAATCAGATTTGAGTCTCTAAGTGAAAAAAGCTGCGTAAATTCTGTAGACCGCTTTTGCAAAACGTCTTTTCAGGTTATATTCAGTATTTATTGTTGAATGTGCAGCTTCTGATCGATCATGGCAGTCTTCCACGCGCGGAATTCCGCGCTGTTCCGCGTACATGGAGTCTTAACAATACTCACTGCCAATTTCCGGCTTCACCTCCTCCCCTTCGTCTGTAAACTATGCGAATACTTGGTCTAGTAATATATATTATGTCATTGCAGTGCCTCGTGACTTTATGGTGAGCAAAAGTATGCTCCCCAGATAGCACAGAGAATTCGAAAAGAATTTTTTGGTCCCCGATTTACAAAATGAATTCTTTTTCCATCCCATTTCTGTTCTAAAAGTATTTTCAGCATTCCAAAAGACTTCACTTTTATGTCACCATTTGTGAATTCTTTTTTAGATTAAAAAAGGATTCCTTTTCGAGTCCATAAGAATTCGCAATGAAAAGGAATTCTTTTTTAGTTCATTTCGAACAGATTACGCGAATTCGAAAAGAACTCAAGAAAGTGAATTCTTTTTGAAATCAAAAGGATCAGGGGCCGTATTCTTGAAATTTTTGCGTATATGTAGATTTTATTGCGCAGCTATTTTACGGTATGATTAAACCTGCGCAGTAAAACTTACGCATACGCAATTATTTCAAGAATATGGCCCCAGTTGTGCTATCTGGGTCGCTACTCGGTCGGATGAAGGACTTACAGACCCTAGTCTTTCTTTTTTGTTACACACAGGAGAAAGTCAGTCCGGCAGCATAGTATCAATTCAACGAGATGTCTTAGCTAACAAACTTTCGTTCCTTCTTTTATCATCTTCATGGAGGAGATCCCAGTTATGCACAGAAATCGGACACAGGTGAATGAATCGGACACAGTGACAATTGGACACAGTATAGTAGGAAACGTACACATACGAGTTCCTGCAATGCGAAACGAAGTCCCTCTCACACCTCTTTCTATTTTCGGGGCGAAACTACTTTTATCATCATACGGTTCCACATACATTTCCAACTTCCTACCCATATATGTAATACTACTATATTGCTAGTTCCGTATCTTCGCAATGAGAGGTCGAGACCCATAAAAGAGAGACGCACAAATTCCAAATATGGGCATAGACGCTTAAGCCTCGTTATGCGCAGGCGCGTCTATTGAGTGAATGTGAGCGAGAGGCTAAGCATTAGAAAATGAGACGGAAAGAACACGAAAAGAGAAAATATTACCTGGTCGTGTCTGACTAACGCTGTTAGCGCATGCGCACAAAGCAGCTGAAGCATTCGCGAGAGAGAGACTATTATACGTCTGTACCGTAATGTTTGACCCTGAGGTCGGCACTCTTCTAGCAATATAGTAGTATTACATATATGTTCCTACCTCACCTTTTATCTATAGAGAATCTACACGAAGGCCGGTATTCATAGTCAGATCTTATAATTAAGGGAATCCTAAAGCCGTCTGTTTTACCGACAAAATACGGTCAATTAAAAATTAATACTAAACTTTTTTTAAATTTGGTACCTTTTCTGCACAAAACAGCTTGACTCCCGGTTCCGTTGAAGTGTCTACTTTAATCCTACAAAAGGATTTATCGTTCCATGCAGCCAAAAAAAAGTCCTACAAACGATAAATCCTTTTGTAGGATTAAAGTAGACACTTCAACGGAACCGGGAGTCAAGCTGTTTTGTGCAGAAAAGGTACCAAATTTTTATATAAAATTGATATTTTCACGAGTTGACATTTGCTCTGAAGATAAATATAATGTAAATATAATGTAATTTTGTAATTACTTTCTTTTTCGGCGTAAAATTTGTACCTCCAGTGTTCGTTTGCGTGCATACTTTAATCCTGGAGAAGGATTTTTAATTCTGTGTAGTTAAAAAAAAGTTTAGTATTAATTTTTAATTGACCGTATTTTGTCGGTAAAACAGACGGCTTTAGGATCCCCTTAAGACCGTCTTAAATTCATCTTCAGATACTCCGTAGCCAATGAACTGATTCGTACAGCATCTAAAGATAAACTTAAGACAATCTTAAATATAAGATCCGACTATGAATACCGGCCGAAGTACGTGTCCGTTTCCTATAATGCGTGTCCGATTGACATTGCAACTATCATATGTTTGTTTTCTGTGCCCAATTGGCAATGTGTTCAATTGTAACTACCATATGCCCGTTTTCTATTGTGACCGTTTGTAACCACTGTGTTTCCATTTCCTATTGTCTCCAATTACAATCACCATGTATCCGTTTCTTGTTGTGTCCGATTAGGCTTGTGGCCGATTTATTCTGTGCGTAACTGAACCTCCTCATATACTAATAGATATATAAATTTTATATTCAAAATATTTTATTATAATAATGAATTTTACTTGTTACATTACAGTTAGAATCGAATTTTTATACTTTTAATATAACTATTTATAATTATACATAATCCATAATTATACATTATATTAATTAAAATTTATATTTTATATACACTGGCCCATAAAATTGACACATAGGTAATTTCAATCAAATTTTTACCTAAATTCGAATGACCGTAATTCCGTCAAAAAAGGTCGTATTTACAGCAAGAAATGACCCATCGAATCGACAGCAAATCAACGTCGAAATCATCAATATTTCATCGAATTGAAATAATAATCGAAATTTAAAGTTTATTTTGAAGTGTATATTTTATGACATTTTTTTTAAGATAAATATTATTTGTGATACGTATTCATCATCAAGATCTTAAATAAGCAAATTTTATTTATGTTTTTTAGTAAAATATCGATATTTCATCATTTTGATATCAATTCGATACTATTTTGATTCGCTTCTTACAGGAATTTTATACAAAGGCTGTATTCCGAAATGCCAGTATTGGAATTCTATAGTATATGTAACATGAACTATAGATTTTCAATACTGGCAGTGATAATTAAAAGTGTATATGGTTATTTGCAAAACATTAGAATATTTTTGTTCAGTTTTACTTAATCTATAAGCACACGATGACAAGCGTCGCAATCGCAACTTATCTGCCGTATCGCGCATGATTATTTGTCAATATTCTTTAGTTAATAATCTTACATTGTTGTTCGCAAAATAGTAGAGGAAGTTTTTGTTCAATTTCATCTAATCTATATGTATACGAAAGGAATACATATTATCGTCAAACAGTCTGTATATGTGATTCTATTTAGTTTGTGTAGAGTCTGTATGGAATCTGTTTTAGGTTCATTACTAATGAAATTTGATAATACCGCACTTTTTGAAGCAAAAGAAACCATAAAAACATAGTTGGCCAATGCTCCGTGGCGTAAACAAGAAAATGAGACTTATGGAAAAAGATGTGCAAAGAAAAAAGTAGAAATGAATACTTCTTCAAAGTAGTTTTAGAAACAGTTCATATGACTATAACGTTATTTTTCCTTTTAATGTAATGTTTTTATATTTAAAATAATTATTTTTATTAAAAATATATCGGAAACTTCCACTTTAATATCAGAAAGAAAATATTTATTTCAATTTACTGCAGCTATTAAACAGTTTGTTTTTGATTACGTATAATTCAACATAAATGGATTATTTATTGATTTATTATATTGTTAAATAAGAGGAGTTTTTGATATATTTTCTAAGTCTATTTTTTGTACTGATTACCAACTATTCACTTGAAAATAATTTTTATTTTAATGTACGTTGCAAATATTTTTATTTTTTATTCTGAAATAAAATTTGTAAAATATTAATGTAGTTCGACGTATTTTCCAAAAATTATTATATATTTTTTCATTTCTGATATCCCAGTTGAAGATACATAGTGAAGGAACAATTTTTAAAGCAACTTTATAAATACAAAAATAGTTAAACAAAATGTTAAATAATCGATATTGAATTGAAATTGAATCGAAATTGAATCGAAATTGTTTTGAGTGTCGAAAATTCATCGAAAGCTATGACATAAATCAATCGAAATCGATGAGTATTTCAATCAGTTTTTGATGTATGTTTTCGATGTCGATTCGATATCAATTCGATGAGTTATTTCTCGCTGGGGATTTATTTTGATTGCAATAAAATTTCTTTAGCACGTCACATATTGTAGTTGTAATATTACAAAATTTGTGAAAATAACCCTTTTTGTAACTTTAATTGCAAATTTCTCAAAATTGTGACGTGATGGAGCAATTTGGAAAACGGATTTGTATTCAGCCTAAAAAACTAGCGTAAGAAACGAATAGTTTTGTTTCGGTGTTAAAAAAAAGTCATTTTTTGTTGAACTGTGCAATCAAATAATGTATTCCACAAATTATCAGCTCCTAAGCAATCAAAATATTTATCATTTTTTTCATTTAATAAGTTTAGACAAACAGGATCTTCACATATACAAGAAGTAATGAAAACAGATTCCCAAATAAAGAATGTGCTTTCGACATCATTTTCACAATTATCGTATTATCGTATGTGCTTTCGACCCAACCATCATTTTCACAATTATCATATTAATATCAAATTTCAGATAATTGAAGATGTATATACATTAAAGTCATTAAATGTCATCTATACCTCATTAATTACGAGAAAAACAACATCTTTAGATCTTTAAGATCTTCTCGTATAACTTTTAATACATGATCGGATAATTGTTTATACTATTGTTAGAAGCATGACTGCCGTGTTCCGAGTAATTGAAGTAATTTATGAACAATTAAACCTATCTATATTAAACACTGCTATATCAGTAGGTATAGCAGTATCTTCATTGAGATTTTATTTAATCCAGAATTTAATAGTTTAGTTAAGAAACTTTTTCTACTTCTATTTTTTCCATTAACATATAATCATAATATTGAATTATCTGAGTTTATAATAAGAAAGACTCTATCGAAATATTCTTGAAAAATATCCTGAAGATATTTCTTCCTTGTCTAGATAATCCTTAACTGTTAACAATTGTAAATGTTTTTTGCAATTTTTCTAGTTTTTCATGGTATTATAATGTTTTCGTCGAATAGTTTCACCTTATGAAATGATTCTGCATAAGTATTACATCCATTTCTAAAATTCTTTAATTTTTGCTACGGTTTAAACAAAAGAAGTAATGAAAAGAAATTATTTTCTAGTTGTGTATTAACATCTCAGACAGCCACTTGCGCAAGATTCTGAGCAGAGTCTGCTATAAATTTTTGATAGCAGAAAAGTAACACACACAACTCTGACACAGTCTGTTCTGTCTGACGATGTTGCCAAACTGTCACTATAAATTTGACAGAGTTTGCTAACATGCTATGTCAGCAAATTGACGATTAAAACCAAACAGAATCTACAGTAATCTGACGACAAATTGGCGACAGAAACCAAGCAGATCCCGCAAATTACACACAACTCTGTCAGAACATAAGCTAAATGCGGATAGAGTTGATGTCAATCTGCTGACATGTTTTGATCAAATCTGTTGTTAATTTACCGACATACTGCTATCATTTTGCTTACTGGAATATCTATTGTATAATATAATTAACAAAATATTCATGCTTCCACTGTTTAATATAGTAATCGTTATATTTTATAGAATTCAGTATTTATATATTTCGTTGTTTTGATTTTTATAGAATTTTGAAAATTTATTGTGGCGATTACATATCGCTACATATTCCACCGAAAAGATTATAATGTTAGAATATACCAAAAGAGGTCGAATAACAAGCATACGGGTACACACAAACACACGGAGACTCGCGACAAAAGACGGGCCAACAAACACTAACGGCAACAGATTTGAGGATTAAAAATAATAAATATTCGGGAAATTAGAAAGGTCTTCGAGGAGACAAAAGAGAGAGTCGGGAACGTTAATCCTGCGAGGTGACACAGCATTCGACCGGTTCCTGTTATCGCGAGCAGACGTATTCTTTTTGTACAAGTATAATAAAGACTTTTTAAATACTAACGACGAATACCGAGATAGACTCGAATCCATCTTTTCCTTTATTCTCCGTATACCCCGCTTGCATTGGCGTGCAAACGCAACGCGCTAAATTATAAAAAGACATACGTTCTAACTCTACTGATCTATGTGATTGTCTATCAAAGACCATTAATAAGTCACAGTGACATCACAATCAAATCACAAGATCACTGTGACTGATCACTATGACTGTAATATCTGTGACTTTTCATATTATATGTTACAAATTCGAAAAATGTTGAAAAATTTTTTAATACAAGAAAAAATTTTGATTATATAATAAAAAAAAATATATATATATATAAATATTGTTAGCATTTTTAGTATGTGTCTAGCATTATTTATTTCAAAAATGATATTAAATATCAAAGTTCAAAAATATTTTTAACTTTAATTATTTATAGTTAGAATTTGAATGTATTATTTATAATAAACACTAAAAGTAAAATAAAATAAGATAAAAAAGTAAAATTATTAGCATATATATGCTTTCTCAACTAATTCAAAATAGTAAATGATAGTACTTAGATGCATAAACAAACTTAACAGATTCATTGGAAAAGATAAAACAAAATTATTAGAAAAGAACAATGTAATTTATAGAATACAATGTAAAGATTGCGACGCATCTTATGTGGAACAGACAAAAAGACAGTTAGCTACAAGATTGAAAGAACATAGATTCAACGTGAGACTCGACTCGTCTAAGCATTCAGTGGCCACAGAGCATATGCTGCAACTACTCATTTGATTGGGAAAATGTGAGAGTCCTTGACACGGAATCGAATTATAACAAGAGGTTGATATCAGAAATGATACATATTAGATTTCAGAAGAAGAACATAAATTTACAAAAAGACTCTGAACACTTAAATGAAGATCTCTATTTGGAGATCATATCAGAGCTTGCTAAATAATTTCAACTTTTACTTATATTTTGATTATTAAGGAAAATAAATAACATGTTTTTCGTTCTTGCTCTACACACGTCAAGACATAGAGATTAATGTAGTGATGACTGTTTCTCGTTTTATACTCACAGTTTTTCTTATCTCTAACAACAAGTAAGACGTATACCCAATTTGACATTTATACATTGTGATTTTAATTAAAGAACAATAAAGGTACTTGCCAGAGATTTTATTAGATAATTTTGACAAAAAACTTCTTATAATTCAAGAAAGACTCATAACTTTTACAGTCAATTAATTAGTCCACATCAGATAAATTCATTTCGATTTTCTCCTGTTTGATAGTGAATCTTGTTAACGGTCATCACTTCACCGAATCTTCCAATTCGGAACAAATGATCTATTTTTTAATGAGCTGTTTTAAAAAACTTGACTACAGCTATTTTAAAAAACTTGACTACAGCATTCTTACGATGAGTGTGCAGTTTCATAAACCATACTTTTTAATGCAACGACTATTAATCTGATATCACTGAAGAGGATACTCACTCCGTGAGTTTGAAACGCATTTGACATTTATGTATCACTATGTATTATTATGTTTAATATATGTAATTTATTTCCTTTACATTTTATTTCCTTTTCGCATAAATGTTGGGCTCCTGAAAGGCTTGAGTGTATATTCAGAAATTCAAAATATTTTTTATAAAGGAATCAGAACTTTAAAAATAGAAAATAGAAAATAGAATCACTTTATTATTAAAAAAAGCAATAATTATAAATTCAATAAATCTTTAGTTTAATTATATCAGGTGGTATGATAATTGACACGCACGTACGCACGCACACATAAAACAGCGCACGCGAACGCGTTATACAGGCTCCTCCAAAAATCCCGGAACAGTCAAATATCTAAAAAACAAAGCATTTTTTCTGTCTGAAAAATATATTTCAGACAGAAGTTTTATTATTTAGTAATTACTCTTCAGCTGTTATGCCAAGAAGAGGGACTTGGGTACAAACATTCTAGACCTTTCATAACCCATTCCTTCAACTCAACTCTACCTTATCTCTATCCACTCGTATCCTATCCTGTCTGCTTATACCTTTTACATTTTACATTTTACATTTTTACATCTTTACATTTACATTTAGACCTTTACCATTTTACATCTACATTTCTACCAACATTTACATTTTACATTTTACATTTAACATTCACCTCTGTCTTAACCTTTCTTTCGCATCACCTTCTCTTCCTCCCTCCATAGCTTACCGCGTGCTTTCTCTTTTTCTCTCTCTAGTTTCTCATTACCTATTTCTTGAATTTCCGTGCCTCCAAGGGTATTCCACTACCCCTGCTGCTTTCTTGTTTTTCCTCTTCCTTATTACATTCCCAATTTCTTCCGCATCAATTTCTTCCTCCTTTTTTCCTTTCTTCTCCTTCACCTTGACTGAGCGCACGTCTTCCTCCTCATCTTTTTTCCCCTTCTTTCCTTCTTTCCTTTTGTTTTCCTTGATATCTTTCCTTCTCACTTTCCAACCTCTTCTTAGAGAGCTCTTCCCATTTCTCTTTCTCTACTTTGTCCCCTGTTCCTTTCATCCTTCCTCATTTCCTGTTTATAAACTCCCAAGCTTCCGCACTGTACCTTTCAACTTCCATAAATCCTCCTCTTCTACTGTTTTCTTCACCCTAATAATCTTCCATCCCCTCCTTCATCCTCTTCTTTCCTCCATGTATCTCTCCTTACTTATCCTTCCTCTACTCCATAACTTCAGAGATCTGTGCACTTTCCTTTTCACTTTTGTGCCTTTCCTATCCCACCACTCCTTGTATCCTGTCTTTCTTAACCTGCCTCCATTGATGCTTCCTCCTCTTTCCTTTCCCGTCCCCTCTGTTCCGTTCCATCGTTCTTTCCTTGACTATTTCCATCGTTTCCTTATCCCATCTTATCACCCTCTTCTTCTCTTCCTACATTGATTCCTCCTCTCTCCTCTTCTTCTCCTTCCTCTTCTCTCTCCTCTTCTTCCGTCCCGTATCTATCTTCCCTACTATGACCATGTGATCCGCGTCCCCCCTATCCTCTACCTTAAATCTATTTACAAAGCTAGTATCCTTATCCATTACATTCGCAAAATCTATTACAGAACATCCTCTACTTCCTACGTATGTAAATTCGCCTATCCTATCCCCTACCCTCGTTCCATTTAGGAAGACGCCTCCAATTTCTCCTACCAATCTACTCAATCCTTTCCCTTTACTGTTCAATTCTATCTTTACTCCATCTTTCCAGTTCCCATCCTTCCTCCTCCTTCCCTCCCTCTACCCCTATTCTCTCATTAAAATCCCCTCCCCCTGCCTCTTTTCTTATCCCTTGTTGCGTAACTACCTTTCCCAATTGTCTCGCTTAATCCTATAAAATCCCTTTCCTCAATATATTTCCACAAATCCCTATTTTGCCTCCCTATACCTTCAAAGATTTCTCCTCTCTCTTTCCTTCTTCTCTCCTCTCCTTTCCTACCTCTTTCCGACTCCTTTCTCCCTCCTCCCCCTTCCTCTCTCTCTCCCTCAATAATTCTTCCCTCCCTACTATTCTTCTACCGCTTTCTATCTCTTTCCACCATATCCACTTGTCTTCAACTTTAACTTTACCAAACCCTATCTTTATTCTCTTCCCTTTATCCCTTTCCCCCCTTGCCCATTGTCCTATCTTCTCCTGTGTTTTTCTTTCTTCAAAGGTTAAGTCATTTTCTATAAAAAAGTTCTCCCCCTTTAACCTATTTTTCTTCCTCATTACTTCCTTCTTCATTTCCTCGCTCTCCAAGCACACCACTATTACTCTTCCGCTCTTCCAGCTCTTTCTCACTTTTATCTCTACCCTTAACTTTTCCCAAACTAACTTTTCTATCCCTCCCCTCTCATCTATTTCTTCCCATTCCAAACCTCTAATTATAAAATTCGCTCTTTTTTCTTCCCTTTCCTTGTCTCTGACCATCCTTCTCAAAACTCCCAACTCCTTCTCACTAAAGCTCTCACTCCTTTCCCCTGTACTCGCCATACTTCCCCATAAACTTCCCCGACTACTCATCGCCGACTCTCTTCCCCCGGTGCTACCCTCTGATCCCTCCCTACTGCCCGTCCGCTCCTCTATCTCCTTTCTCCTCTCCTCCTCCCTCCTTCTATTTTCTTCCCTTTGCTCAACCATAAATCTTTCCATTAAGACTATCCTTACCTCCCTATCCTTCCATTTCCTATCCCATTCCTCGTTTAATTTACCCAGCTCCTGCTTGTAGATCTCCCTCATTCTATCCTCCTCCGTATCCATTCTAAAACTTACTCTCCTTTCCTTTTTTCCTTCCTCATCCATCCACTTTCCTTGTTCCTTTATCCTGCTTTCCTTCCCGCCTTTCGCCCCTTTCTCCTCCCTGACTCTCCGCATTATTACTACCCTAACCTCTTTCCTTAACCTCAAAATCTCCCGCCCACTCTTTCCGTCTTCGCTCACCCCTTATTCCCTACGATTATCTTCTTCCCTCCACTTCCCCTTCTACGCTCTCCTCCAAACTCTCTCCTTCGCCTATTTATTCCCCTCTCCTACCTTTATTATCCGCTTTAACTCTCAATTCTCCTTTTTCGCTCGCTACACACACACGCTCTCACTCACTCCTCCTAACCAAGTCCTCAGACAGAAGTTTTAAAATAAAAACAAATTTGGTACGGCTCGTTAAATTTCAAACAATTAAAATAACACAAAAGCCTTTCAAGAGCCAGAAATGAATACACAATACAAAACAAAAAATCCGTAAATAAAAGTAACCATATATTGAACATCGCGCATACAAATCATACGCCATACGCAATTCGATTCACTGAGTCCTCTTTAGTATAAAATTTTTTTCTTGCCGATCAGGAGGTTTTTAAACTGTATTTCCATTGTTCTAAGAACACCGTAGTCCTATTCCTTAAAACTGAGAGTTCTCAACCTCCTCCGGATTAGATACTTCCGTGAAGTGATGTCCGTCGTAATTATATGTCACTATTCATAAACAAACTTTTTTTTATGTAAAGAGAACTAAACAAAAACGTTTTAAAAGTCCTATTGAATGATCATATCCATTTGACCTTGAGTTGAAGAGTCAAGATCACGTCAAGGTCAACATGATTTTTTTTAAATATTTATTTTTGTGAAAATGGTAAATGTTTGAAGAAAAAGTGTATTTTTCGTCCGAAAAATGAGTACAAAAAATGTTTATCAAAAAAATTCTACATGTTTCTCTAGTAAATTTTATGTGGAAACTGAAAAGTATTTTTTGTTCTAGTCCAAAAATTAGAGCTTATTTAGACTACCATTGCCCAAAAATGTGTTGCTGTAACACGTCTGTAACATTGGAATTTTGTTATTTAAAAAATATATATATATGTAAACATTTTTAATAATTATATTATTTTAATAATTATTTTAATAATTATATTAATAATTATATATATAATAAAGCTCTTAAAATAAATTTTTTATTTTCTTTATTCTCTTCCTAAGAAAAATCTTCAAAAAAATGATATGGATTTTAGGCCTTGCACAAGGTGGTCTAATCCTTTAATATAGCATGAGCTGTCACAGTTCACTACATTTGCAGCTGGAGCCATCTAAATGCGAACAGCAGAAATTAGCCGAAACATCTAACAATAAAAAACTTACCTAATATTTTCGTTTTTTATAATTGACAAATTAGTTTTATACATTTAATACAATAAGATACACAAAATTATTATTATTCGCTCTTGTCCATTCCAAGATTTTACTAAAGATATTACTGTATAATTTTATTATATAAAATGTTAACATATACACTTTGTCAAAATCACTTGTCAAAAGATTCAAAGTCAGATTTGTCAATGTTAAAAGATAAAACGCTGTTAGCATTATTGCGAGCGCCGCATGTGTTGAAAATTGTAATCGTACGGAATTTTAAAAAAGAAAAATATGTGTAAAAAAATATATAATATAATAGAAAAAAATAATATAATATAATAGAAAAGAAAAGAAGACTATGACTTACTTAATAATTTTGATATCTGGATTTTGCATTACAATATCTGCGCTCATAGGACATATAGACGGAAAATAAAAACACTTGTGTAATGTAATTGTTAGTTACAAATTGCATATTTTTTCTTAAAAACAACTATGTGTTTTCTTGACACCAATTGGTTCCTCTCATTATTCTGTGCATAAAAGTATTGAGGTAAGGTCATCGAAAAGTAAATATTTTACGAGATATTTTACAGTTTATGTAAAATTATGAAATTATTTCAAGCTTTATAACTCGGAAAATACTTAATAAAAAAATACTTTATTATAGTGTTTTGGAAAGCTCTTGAAGTCAGCTACAAGAATATGTAATAAAAAATAGGGAATGCCATTTAAAAAAATTGAGGTGACTTTCATGTAACTTTCAAATAATTCTTCAAGGTCAAACCAATGGTATCATCTTATGGGCCCCTCGAAACCAAATAACTTTTGTCTGAAAAATTTTTCTCTCCCGGGCTTGGTTTTCGAAATATTCGACTGGATGTTTTATAATGGGACACCCTGTATATATATATATATATATTATATATAAAAATAATATATATTATATATATTTGCGATTAAAATCACACACTAATAAAAAATCAAGAGATACGTCTTGTTTTGCAAATACATGTAACATGAAATCGCTCCATCTGCAACAGAGAATTAGTCAGTTGTAAGTAGAGATTATCTCAGAAACGGCTAAACTAATCAAATTCTTTATTAGGCTTTGATAATTTTGTTTTGATTTATACACACATATATATATATATATATATAAATATATATATATTATATATTATGCTAAAACATATTATATAATAGTTTCAACATTTATATTAACTATTGTAATTAAAAACAGAAATTAAAACAGATTAAAGTAATTTGACATAATTTAATAAACTTGTATATGTGTAATACATAAAACAAAAAGATATTTGTGTAGATGTATATATTTTAATTTAATAGACAGTTTAATAATCCGAAAAAGCTAATAATTATAATAATAATTATTATTATAATTATTATATAATATATAATAATTATCATCTCGATCGCATAATGTAAGTTCGGAAAGCGTAAACCATGTATATAATCGAATAACCCGACGTTATATCGCTTCGATTTCACATTACAGATGATTACGTAAGAAGATGAAAAAGAAGAAAGCCGAACGTAATCCTTATACACTTGCAACAATTTCGCGTTTCCCTTCCGCAACGGAACTGTTCTTATATATATAACTATATAATTACTCGTTCCAGAAACGGCAATGGCCAGGGATCACCTCTCGCAAAACGTCGATCAATTACGCATTCTTGACGATTACACCGTCGTCTTTGGTCAGATCTATTGGACACATTCCAACATTTAACTTTCATCGATCGTGCAAGTGTCCATTTTCTCCGATCGCAAACTCGCCGTCTCAGTTCTCTCAAAATCATCACACCTATTACTTTCACGGAGCAGTTTCGCGTAAAAACTGTAATTGCCGAAGCGTGAAAAATTCAAACATAATGGCCTGTTTTACTCAGGGACTTAAGCAGACACGTGACCTGACCTGAATCATAATCCAAAACATGTCTAGTGCTCGAGCTATTTACACCAAAAGAGACTTAAAAATTAAGGCAATGTGATATATCTATTTTTACCGACGCAACCAAATTTTCGAACAAGAAACATTTTCAAATATTATGAAGCCAATGGATTCGATATTTTGAATACCTAATTCAGTACACGGTAATCTAGGACATGACACTTCAGAATTCCAGAAATTCCAAAATTTGAAAAAAAATTTTGCAGATTTATTACCATGTGCGATCTGTAACAAAAATGGATTTTTTATATATCTTGGTTATTAGATTCCAAAAATAAAAAGTGTCATGTCTAGAGTATTGAACGACATGCACTAGAAAAATAGTATCAGTCAACTACAATTTATGATCAACATTTTTTTCAGACAAAACTCCGTAATTTTTCAAGTAATGAATCGTGTAATGCTCATTGTGTGTGTAAATGCTTACTGTCTCGTTTCTAAGATTACAAACTCCTTACAGTAATTCAACGTTTTTTTATCTAATGGAGATTTCTCTTTTATTAGTTCCTTTAGTAAGAGTGTCGACAACTCTTGATCACCTGCTTATTTCAGAATTTTATATGCACAGAAAATATATTTTTATCATGAAACTTTACTGATTATTTAGAATTTAGACAAATCAAAATTTTTGTTATATTTCTTGTAAGGATCACAGAAATTTCCAGCTCACATGTTGAATTCCGTTTTATTAGTTAGACTTTTTACTATTATTTGAACAATACTTTCATTGTTCAAGTTTAAACATAATGAATTTTTTAAGATTATTAAGATTTTTTTTTTTTTAATTTATGAGCTTTTAACATCCAGCCAGATTTATAATTACATATCGGACGAAACTAATAAAAATTTTGTCATATGCCTTGTCTGTTTGGGATTTTATTGTCTGGAAAATTTCTCATGATCTCCCCGTTTTATCTAAATTGCATAAATATATTATATAATATATAAAGACTCAAACGTGACGAGATTCTCTGACCGATCGGCAACCGTTAGCGCTCGCTTTTTAGTCATTTTTTTACCTTAAAGCACTATTTTCGCCAGATTCTGCCAAATTCCATTAGATTTCGTGAAAAAGGAAATCGTGAAGTCCATAGGACGTAATAGAGCAAAAAGAATGAATAAATTACACAATTTCATTTAATTGACTTCAATATTAAAATCTAATGTTGAAAGTATTTAGATGCGTTAATAAAAAGAGAAACTGATAACAAAATAAACAGAATTGCGAAAAACTTTTTGACGGAAGAAAAGTCAATTACAATAACCTGTACATCATTAATAATACTAAATTTTTTTAAATTTTTTCGCTAAAAATTAGTTCACGACTACGTATAGTAAATTTCAAGAGAATAATTGAAACCATCTTTGAAATATTCAAAAATATATAATTTTTTCTTGAACACCCTGTACCTCCGAAACTAATCATTTATAATAAAAAAGCAAGATTGAGAAAGTTACTTTGTAGAAGTTATAGTTACAGTTTTTCTCACTGAAAAAGTAACTAGTTAAAGTCTAACTGTAACTTTAATTACAGTTACAGGTCACAACTAAAAAATAACACGTTACAGTTATAGTATTCAAAAAGTGTCAAAATGAGTCGTTAATTTTTAGTCACTTTTTTTAATAATTGTGCATTATTAATTATCATATTTTAACTATAAAAATCTTACCTTTTAAACTTTACTAACTTGTTACATATTGATTAAGTTATATTATTTTACAATAAATCACAATTGTTTTAAATTAAAAATAAAAATACATTTAATATATATTTAATATATACATTTAATATATTAATATCCATTTTGACAAATAAATTAATTTTAGTCTTGATTTAACCTATTCTTTATCTTTTTCTAATTCTTAAAACTAAAAAAAGATAAAAAGTGAGTTATAATATAAATCAAGATTAAAGTTAATCTGTATTGATAAAAATAGATATAAATTATTAATTTATAACATAGTTTATAATATTATTCAAAAGACACAGTGTCTCGCGCCAACTATATACATACGTATTATGAAACACAAATGATAATAGACTTAAGATGTTTCAGTTGAAACATTGACGAATTCACAGTCGTAAGTTCCCAAAAAATCGACTTCTGCACATAGAACATGGAAACTATTACTACGCAAGAAATGATGCAATAGCCAATATCCCTTTTTTGAAAAACACAATAATTGTATGCCTTTTAGACATCGAGTATTGTACTCGTATATCGCGTTATCTTTCTGGTATGCCAGAGCCACGAATTTTAAATATATAAAGTAACTGTTAAGGTATCGCACGTCATATAGAGGCAAAGTAGCCGTAGTAAAATTAATGTAATAGGAATCGAGAAAAGATAAATCAAAATTTAAGCTGTATGTTACACTAATTTTACGACTAGTTATTGATTTTTACAACAAAAGAAAAGTGGAGCATTTTAGTAAATTGTATGAAAAATGATTGAAAAATGATTGTATTTTTTATTTCAACGTATTTTGCAGGAATTTTGGGATATACAATTTCTCGTTTCTGTCATCAAGGACACAGCAGCAAAAACTAAAGTAACTATTACATTAATTATTAGTTACTAAAAAATATAACTAGCAAGGGATCCTCGCGAAATAGAAAATTCTGATTTTAATATAAAATGCATACATTTAGAAAGGTTATTTCATTATGATACTTGTCTCCGTATTTAATTTTAATTACACATAATTAACATTTTAATACATTAATATAATTTTAAAAAATAATTTTTTTCTCAAATATTTTTGAAATTACTTTCAAATATTATTTTTTCATGATTTGATTAAGATTAAATAGATAAGGTTAAATATATATTTTTACTATAAAACTTTTGTATAAAACATTTTTTATATTTCTAATAATTTTCGAGATATGTCGAGTAAAGCAAAAAGCCGTTCTATATATGTATAAGGGGTTTCATAATTGTCTTTGGGCAACAACTGAATATTTCTAAAATTTATCTATTTACCTTCCCCCCTTTTCTTCATAAAATCAGCTGAGAAATTGCTTCTTTTGCAACGTACAAGAACCCTGTACGCATATTGTTGTGGATTTTACTCGCGTTTATCTTCTACGAGCGGCTTCAACCTTTCTTTAGATGCTAGGTCAATGGTAGATACTTATCGGGAAAAAGAAGGTGTAGGATCACTAAGGCACTCCTATATATGTACTAACTAGTTTACTATTCAAAATACAAGAGAGTCCCGGCCATGTAACGTTGCGTGTCCATTCTATACTCGCGCGCGCTCTCACTCTCTGGTCTTGACCTGCCATTACGCAGCGCATGCGCGTATTCCTCCAACATATATGTTATGTATTCCACATTCACTGTCGACATAATATTGTCTTAATATACAGATACTTTCAAGATTCCTCTTTGTCACTGATATATTTAAAAATGTAGAAATTTTCAAGCGTTTGAGAGGCCAGCATGAGGTCTCATATTTAAATTCGAGACAGTGTCAGTGTGAAAAGGCAACATTTTGAAATATTCTGACAATATTGAAAATCTATAGCAAAAACGATGTGACACTCTTATAGTTTCATAATTTTCTAGTATAGTTTTCTTACTATCACTACACTTCGAAAGTTGAAGATACAGCCAAAAGTATTTGCCACTCCTCTAAATTCTTGTAATGTAACTTCTTTTGACTCCAACCAACTATTTTGTATATTATTACGTATCTGCATATATTAAACGCCAAACTGAATAACCTAAGCAAAACATTATATATCATAAACATGCAAAAACAAGTCACGACACAATAGGCGCGTTTACAGTAAACTTGAATTTCGCTTGTATTTAGTTTACTGCAGACGCTCGAAATGTGCACATTGCTCAATAAGCTTTAATTTATGATGGCTTACTCTAAAGAATAATATTATTTTTCTACAAAAATGCCAAAAATGTGCAAATTGGATTTAGTTAAACGTTTGAAAATACAATTACTTTTAAGAAAGGAAAAAATAAAACACAAATCGCAGAAATGGTGAAATGTCCACACAGTACTGTGAGATACAACATAAATCGTTATAAAAAAACTGAAAGTCATGAAAACTTAAAAAGAATTGAGGTTTCACATATAAGTGGCAAATACTTTTAGCCAAGATTGTATATAGCAAGTGCTTTTTTCAATCATATTATTAGTTCAATACCCTAGATATCCTCCCCTTCCTTACTTTAAAATGTAAAATGAAAAGTAGCATGAAATGTACATATGTATACATGTATACATATATGTATATGTATATATGTATATATGTATATGTTTTATTGAATTTATCAATCAGAATATAAAAATAATCGTAATTAGTAAAATGTTTTGACCTTATAAATTTCAAAATCGGTCTTCAAACTCTCAACATCAGTGGTAACAATTTGAAAAAAATATTAGAGGACAAGAAACATACATTTCAAATAATTACTTTTTTAATAGTCTTTATATTTGGCAGAGGGAGAAGTAAAAATATGCAGAAGTATATAAATTAAATAAAGTAAATAAATATCTAAAGCATACAATTAATAAATCAAACGAAGAAAATATAAAGCTTAAAGCCATGACAAGATGTCGATATAATTCTGAATTTTTATACTTTCTTGCAAACTGTCATGGCTTTAAGCCTTATATTTTCTTTGTTTGATTTATTAATCATATGAATCTAAAATATTGACTTAAATTATGTGGGTGCTAATGTGCGGTAATGTTATTAGATATCCATAATTGCGACAAAATATCACCGAAGTCTCAGTAATCAAATTGACTAAGACATCCATCCTGAGATAATCGAGAAATTAGAATTCTGAGGTGATATTTTTTCACAATAAAACATTATTTAATATTATTTAGTAAGATTTTATTTAATAAATTATTTATTGTATACTTACTTAATTTAAGATGTATACTTATTTGTATACTTACTTTATTTAAGATGTATACTTAATAGATATATTTAATATGTTTATTAGTTATCGAATGTTAAATCAAATATCGATTTAAAAAATAAGTCAATTTTTAATGTAAATTTACTCCGACTACGTACTATGTTTCAAGACTGACAAATTGACGCGTAATTTGCAGGAAAGTATACAAAAATTTATAGAATTACTAGTATATCAATATGAACATCTTGTTATGGCTCTAAGCTTTATATTCTCTCTCTCTCTCTCTTCATTTGATTTATATTTATAAATTGTATACTTACATGTAAAACAAAGTGTAAGTATAAACAAAATCTTTAATGCACATACGAAGAAAAAATCGAGAAAGAAAACTTACACTGTAATAGTAAAAAGTTCATATTTATAAATAATTTATAAATCATTTATAAATATAAATATATATATATATATAACTTTTTATTTTAATCATTTTATCATAAGATCATAAGATTTGAAAATGATGACAAGTTCTTATCGATATAATCAAAAATTATTTACAGTTGTTAACGACCAAATAACCAAAAAAAAAGTCAAAGTGGTCAGAAGTTAAAGGTCAAAGGTTAAATTGGGAGTCCCCCCAATCATTGTAGAGACAAAAAATGCTTCCCCTCTCTTCAAATCGATGTTTAACATATATAATCTCAAAACTATTGTCTTTACCAAATCAAAACTTTGATATTTTAATGAAGCTATGAACAAGTCTTTTGTCTAGAGAAAAGAACTTATTCTAAAATTTATCGAAATAATGAAATTCTGAAAATTGATCAGGAGAATCCATACTCATCGCTGTTTTACATGCAGTAATAATTTGAAGCTTAACCGTTTGAAGAAATTTGTGAAAACAAAAGATAGATATTTTTAATAATTATGATTATTTTATAATTAGTCAACTTCATAAAAATAAAAAATTAAAAAATAAAAAAGAAATATACATATATAAATTTAATAAATAATATAATATACTAAACGTAATAAATTATAAGAATATAAATAA
This sequence comes from Crematogaster levior, assembly GCA_901521435.1. Classification (NCBI taxonomy): domain Eukaryota; kingdom Metazoa; phylum Arthropoda; class Insecta; order Hymenoptera; family Formicidae; genus Crematogaster; species Crematogaster levior. The sequence continues at coordinate 26,072 of CABEGB010001373.1, forward strand.
CAAAAATATTGAAACTTATTTGACATTTTAATCTAATATAAGTTATGTTATTACACGCATCTGTCATATTGATGGTTCATCAAAGTTGTTTTAATGAGGAATTTGAGCGCGCTAAATTTTTGTTCTAAATTTATGTCTAGTTTGGTCTTAAGATTGCTTTATATAAAATTTAAAAACAACAAAATCCACGATAAAAAAGCACAATTGTAAGTATCACGTATAATACTAAAATTATTTTTAAAATTATAAGCCCTTGTTAAAAATATAAAGAATAATAAGGTAACAAATATTATTGTTGTTGTTGTTATTGTTGGTATTATTAGTATTATTATTATTATTATTATTATTATTACATCATTTTATACATCAAATTTTTTATAGTGGTATAGTCGTATTACAAGTATTACAATTACATATTATGATAACTACAAATAACGTTAGTAATAATAGGAATAAGTGGGTTCTAACCCAGGAACTCCGAGGGTGGAGCGAGGTAGGGGTATTCCGCGGACACGGGGGCATGACGTCACGCGGAAGGGAGATTGTTACCTGTGATAACCTAAGTATTTACATTAACCCTATTTAAGGTTCATAATGGAAAAAATTATGAAAAAACATTTGGAAAAGATTATAAAGAAAAACATTTTAAAATTTCTAAAAAATAATGGAAAAGATTATGAAAAAAAATATTGTAAACATTTTCCTTTAGCTTAGATTTAAGGATATTCGGGAGTGATGACAAAAATGGTTAAAATTTACCTTATCCAAATGGATTCTGTAGATTTAGTCGTTAAAAAAAATTCTCTCAAAGTTTCAAACAGTTTAGAAGATTCATTAACGAGATAATTGAATACCAAAACACCATGCTCTTATGGTCAAAAGCCTAAAAACTCACATATTTTAACTAAAAATGATGAAAAAATTTTGAAAAAAATATAGAGAGAATAAAGAAATTTATTTTAAAAAATTACATCAAAGGGTAATTAATTTGTAATTTTTTAAAATGTGAATTTTTTCTTAATGATGTAGTAGATATGGCAATGTAGCGACGTTCGAGTGGCGATAAATTTGAAAAGCGTGTCGAAATGTGGTAGAGGTTAACAAAAACAGACCTGACGTATAAGTTTCTACATATATAATCTACTACGGTTGTGTACGCTATGTGTGAAACACACATGAACGTCACTCTAACGTTGCCACATCAAAAAAGCGCGTTATCTTTTGATGTTGAGCGAATACGCGCGATTAAACTTTTAACAGGGAAAAAGTACCTGTACCTCCCGAATATCCTAAAAATGTACTAACTTGCCTTCAGCTCTATTATATAAAAAGTTAATGTAAACAAGTTCAGTCTGATATCTCAAACTATGTATAAATTACAAAGTACGCAACTCTTTTGACGTACATATATATACATATACATACATACATGTATACACACAGATATTTTCTTTAATTTTTCTATGTTTTTCGTTGTTTTAGAACATTCTGAACACATTGTCAGTAAAAACTGAAAAATAAATTTTTTCACGAAAACAAAGTTTCCTCTATGAGGAAGCAAAAAACCATCGGTTTAATCATTATTGAGTTTTGATAATTGTGTCTCTACTCATCTCGACGACTCGCGTAATATACACGAGGTGGTTCATGTACTTGGAGCGAGGTGCTACTATGTCTCTTGATATTAAAATATTTACAAACATATTGCAAACACATAAAGCGCGCAAAATTTAACATTTAAATTATTGCTCTGACTAATAGCTTGGAGCTACGAGAATTGTTGCGAGAAAAAGGGAAAAAACTTCTTTTTTTTTCTTTTTGTTAGCATCCAGTCCCCAATGGGATTAATGCCACCACGACAATTGTCGAAAGTATTTAGCGCATATGTTGTACAAAAAATTTGTAATTGAGATCATAGATTAGTTTTCGAAGAATTTTAGAACTAGTGTATATTAATTCAAGAAGTGTACACTAAAACCTTCTTTTGGTTCGGAATGACGTTAGACTGCTGTTTGTTTTCGAAGTGTAACAGCATGTAGTGCAACAGTTCATTGTATGTACTGCTTGCACTGAATCTTGAACTAATGCCGTCAGTGCAACAGTATCGAGTAAAAGTCAAGCCAAAAAGTGCCAAAAAGTTCTTAAGTTATACATAATTAAAAATAGTAAATATTAGGAGGTTCGGAAAGTTTTCACTGTTTTTTTACTTAAAATAAATATTTATTTCAATAACAAAATGAATGAATTTATTCATCAAAGTATTTGCCCTATGACTTTTCACATCTTTCTAACAGAAGTTGGATTCCGTGTTGATAGAACGGCTTGTTTTTTAAGTTGATCCATTCAGCAACCTATTTTTTTACTTCTCCGTAGTTCGCGAAGTATGTATCCTCTAGATCGTATTGCATTGAGTGGAATAGATGATAATCCGACGGAGCCAAGTTTGGTGAATACGCTGGATGCGGGAGAACCTTCGAGCTCCAACAGCTTTTGTTTTTACAGCCAAAGCAACATGAAGCCGAGCATTATCATAGAGAAGAATCATTTTTCGGTGATTTGATACAACAGATGGCCGTTTTTGCCTCAAATTGATATTCAAATGCTTTAATTGATCACGATAACGTTTGGCATTGACTATTTCATTCAAATTCAACAACTCGTAATATACCACGCCCTCCATATCTCACCAAATACAGAGCAAAGCCTTGTATCCGTGGATGTTTCGTTTTTGGGGTCGATGTCGATGACTGACTTGGGATCCACTTATGATTTTTTTACGTTTTGGATTGTCGAAATAAATCCACTTTTCATCTCCGATCACAATACACCACAAAAAACTATTCTTTCTTTGTCTTGCGAGCAAAGAAATGGAGATGTTCAAATGGTTGGCAATAATGGCATTTTCGGTCATCAATTTCGCCATCAATTCAGTTCAATTTTAATGCAGTTCTAGCACAGCGAAAAAACGAACAAATTCCCCATAATTCGCTCCCCAGTCGTTAAAAAAAAGAATTTTTAATAAATATTGAGAAACTTGATAAAAGCTAGAAACGGCAAAACTTAGATGTTTAGGCCCTGTTAAAATTCTGTTAGAAACGGATAAAACATGCTGTTCGAGTTTGCATTCTCTAGAGTAAGGATGGTACGTGAGCGGACATTTGAGCGGGGCGCGCATGTGATGGTTGAATATAAAAGGACACTGATATTATGAGATATTTGTTTATTGTACACTATATTGTACACACTATGTATATATAGAACGGACTTGAACAGCGTGTTCTAAGAGATTCACTGCAAGAGTGATATCTCCAAAACTGAGCTCTCCACGAAACACTTTTAGCTCACGAATAACACGCAGGGACCCTGCTACGTTACGGGGCTCGCTCGAACTGCTGAAAATCGCCCGCGACCCCCAATGAGATGGAAGGCTGCGGGGGGCCGAAGCGGGCCCGACCGTTAGTCAAGAGATGGCGACAACAAACCCAATTGCCCTAATCACGATAAATTTCTCAACACATATGTTTATATGTATATGCATATGTTTTTTGACTGTTTTACTTTACGTTCTTTCCCTGCAATTACAGATAAAAGCAGATAAAAAGTGTTGCAAATTCTATAGAACTATATATGCAACTCCATGTTTGCGTAAAGTAAAACAATCAGATGTAGATCACGCTTTATCCTTATAGATTTATATGTGCTTTTTTTATCCGGGTTTTCTAACGGAAATTCTAACGGAATTTTTATCAGGGGGATTTTCAAGAAGATCCAATCCACGCATGGGTTTTAACATAATCAACTAGTATGAGTGTTTTTTTAACGTACTTGATTAGTAGGAGTGATTTGACCTTGTTGCATTTGAATATTTGAATTTATCAAGGATAAGTACTGGGAGTCCATGATATGATGATATTGTATTTTCCTATGAAGACTATTAGAATTGTGTGATCTGTTTATTAACACAATCTTCTCTCTTTTGAAGGGTAGCTTATAAAACCTTGATAGATGTTGTATGATGTATGTACGTCTTTCAAATGAGCATAAATAGATATTCTTACATGAACCACATCATGGTGTTTTTGAATTCTGCAAAGAAGTCGGTAAATAGTACCTTAAGGAAAGCTCAATCCGTTTTGAATAAACTTTGCCAGAGTATCAGTTATCTCATGTCTAATAATGTTTTTATGAACCGGGATGCTAAGATAAGATATTCATTTTGAAAAACTCTTCACTGAAAAACTCTTGAGCAATGGAATGAGATATTGTGTATACTTGAATTTCAAGAGACATTTGTTGCAATCTATTGAAGAAAATTGGTTGTTGTCGCGAATTAAAACCCAGATGTCTTTTTCGCTCGGATTATGTCCTAAAGTTTCTGATTCTAGCAATTTATTATTAGATAAGAGAGATTCTTAAATGCAAATGATTTCAAAATTAGATATGTATTGTAGTTCTGAGATTTTGTCGAAGACTCTTCTGCAGGAGAACAAGAAAGTCAAAATAATGTCAATTTGACGTCATTTGACCAAATTATGACTAAAAAATGTCACGTTTTGGTCATGATTCGGTCAATGACATCAAATTGACATTATTTTGACTTTCTGTTCTCCTTGGGTAGTAATGTCACGCATGGTTGAAGTATACTCATGTAGATATAAACTTAATAGATATTAATAACGTCTATTATTATTAAATCCTTACTCCTCTTCTCAGTCGAGGACAAGGGATATTATTAAGATGAATTTACCTACTTGGTCCTCATGAAGGATTCACTTGAAACTTTGATAAGATTCAGGAATAGGCTGTAGAAATGAATGCTCAAAATTTCAGGATAGGTCATCGACCTAAATAAAAAGTAATCAATCGATGAAAATCAACATTTAACACGGGATTACATAAGGGTCATGTTCATAACAGTGATCATTAGTGAATATTATTGGTTATAAGCGACAGATATCATCGGAAAAAAGTTATGATAGAATTCGATCTGTTGAACATTATTTCGTCGAGAAAATCGCATGTTATCGACCTTACAAAAAAGGTATTCAGTTGTAAATAGTAAATGTGATCGTATTACATAACACAAGATGCAATTTGACAACGTTGCACTCCTCCACGATTTCCATTATCCCGTCAGGATTAAAATCTATATACGGATAAGTGAGCTGAGTTGCTGAGGTGTAAATATATGATTGGATCTTCTAGTATAATATAACTGAATTTGTTTAATTGTGATGTTGCTTTAGCATAACTATCATGTAACTCACTGTTTAGCTCGTTAAGAGGGAAGAATCGTAAGAAAGAGAGAGAGAGTAGGAGAGTAGGAGTAGGTTGTTTTGTGATACATTGTCGAGTAATCAACAGTAATGACAAAAAAGTTAATCAAACTTTAGATTGTTTGTCAGTAAGAACAACGTCTTATTGTTTTATTTGTTTCTTAGCTTCTATTAGTGAAATATTAGTTACAGCTAAAAATTTTGACGATAGGGCATTTGTACGTTAGATGATGAAGGCCCTTGCAGTCTTCTTTTTCTCGAGAGCACACAACTTCCTCCCCATGTTTGTCCTCTTCACGCATCTTGGTTTTCTTTTGCAGGCTTTGTTTGATCCATCCTGTAGGCATAACATATTTTAATTTGTATGTAAAGCCAACGACACACGATATAATTTTATCTATTGGTTTGCTTACAAGAGCTAATTAGGATTAAGTCTTAAATTATGAGAACAATTCTTCTCGTCGCCAGTAGTTAACAATCCAATGAAAATGCATTATTTAACAGCAAACTGGCCAGGTGATAACTTTACACAAATATTGAAGTCTTCTTGACCATGAGATACATAATCAGAGTTTTAATGAGCTGCGTGCCGACTTGGTTTATCAGATTCAACGCAGTAAATCACCAACTTTTTTTAAAAATCAACATTGATTTTAATTTTTTGGTGTTAATAAATTACATCTCCTCTTAATCAGATAAAGAATTTATTGGGAAAAATATTATTTCAGTCAGGATTAAGTTTTATCACCTGATCTAAAATTCTGCATCCTTATTGGTTTTCGTAAGAAATCTAGTAGGCAAAATAGTATAATGTGTCGTTGGCTTAAGGATACTTTCTGTCTTATTTTAAATAAGAAAATTGACTTGAAGAGAAGATTATGTGGTCTGTTTTTTCTACTGTCCGAAGTTGACTGAAATTAGTCGAGGCTCTTCAAGCGCACACATATGTGTTTTTTTTTACGCTGGAGAATTTTGTGTTGCTTCATACATGTATAGATATAGTAGAGACATTGTCATGAAAACGTTGCGGAATATTTACCATAAATTTTCTTCAATGCAACGCTAGTGAGAAACTACGCCATCTAGTATATAATGAAAAAATGAAAAATATATTGCTTTCTTGGACGACGACAAACAACAATAACAATAACAACGATGTTTCTTAAATGTAAATTTGCCAATTCAGACTTCACAATATCTCCGCTCATAAAATAAAACGTAAAATAAAACGTAAATGAAAAAGCAATTTTATATTATAATTCGAATCTAAACTATCGCCTGTGTATTTAAAACTTGATTAGTTCAACTTTTTTATTGAGACTCGATCTCTCAACTAGTCGGCTGTATAACTCGTATACACATCGTATATACAATGATATAGATACACGATCGGTCTCGTCATTGTGCGTACATTTGACGCGAGACACTACCGCATGAAATTTGCCAATTCGGACTTTGTAATATCTTTGCTTGTAATATCTTTGCTATAGAATAGAAAAAGAAAAAAATAAAAACACTTTTCTACATGATTCGAACTCAAGTGATCGATTAAGCTTATTAAAAATTTGATGAGCCCAGTCGTTTCTGAAATTCGATGAACCGTTTCTGAGATTCGATAATCTTAGGTACTCACAATCGGATGGCTGACGTATAAGTACACGGGCTCATTCGTCGTTAGTACATGCACTTGGCACGAGACACTACCGTGTCTCTTGATTAATATTCAATTTACAATTCGACAACTGTAGTATTGTAGTCGTGATATTTTTGTATTATTGGATTTGTAGAATTTCCGAATTTCCAAAATTGTTTCCAAAAAAGTTTCCAAAATACACTTAAAATATTGTATAATAATTATGGAACGATATTGTAAAATATGAATGTTAAGTTTCTTAAAGCATTTTAAATAAAAAACCATAAGAAATCAAACTTTAATCAAGTAATTGTTTCACATATAAAATTGTAGCGCTCATCTTCAATTATATCATTTTAAAAAATTTTTACATATTATGTGTTACGTCACGGTTCTTTGCACCGGTATTACACTTGCTGATTAAAACGCACAAAAAACTCATATTAGCACGCACACAGAAGATAAAAAGAATCGACGAACGCGTTATTCCTCCTGAAAATATATTGTGAGATAATCGGTACGAATAATCACTTTTTTATTTACATTTCTTTTTTTTTGCTCTTTCTTCTTTTCGCGTGGTTACCTGCTGCGTATTGAGATATATGGAGATGTGTGTATGTGTAAAGATTACGAAACACTTTCTCCCCGTATAACGGATATTTTAAGTATGCAGCTTGCACCACTTCCTGTTACATTGCTGCTGCCGATCGAAAAAAAGAGGAAAAGAGGACAATTTGCAGCAGAACATATAATATGTACAACACGGTCTCGATCGTTACCTTGGTCTTAACACTGAATCGTTTGGAAAGCTTCGTAATCTGTCTGAATGTAAGAGAACTGGCAAGAACGCCCAGCAATCTAACATACCGATACCGATATAATATACTGATACCGATACATGCAATCATGTCTGAAAAAAAGTCGAAAACTGCAAAATAAACCACATTTACAGTCGTTCGAGATATTACAATCTACAATTTCGTAATTAAATATTTTATCCAATCACGATTGAAGTTAATATTTTTTTTTCACACATAATCCTTAGAATTTACTTCAATAAATACGTTTTCGTGTGTGTGTGTGTGTGTGTGTGTGTGTGTGCGTGTGCGTGCGTGCGTGCGTGCGTGCGTGCGTGCGTGCGTGCGTGCGTGCGTGCGTGCGTGCGTGCGTGCGTGCGTGCGTGCGTGCGTGCGTGCGTGCGTGCGTGCGTGCGTGCGTGCGTGCGTGCGTGCGTACGTGTGTGTGTGTGTAATCTATTATATTAATTATATATATTATTATATTAATTATACATATATAATATATTATATATAAGTTACGAAAGAAAATTATATATTGTTCTGGGAAAATCTAACACAGCGTGAAATTATACTTACAAAGCACTATTCATGTACGTGTTGGACTAATATAATGATTATCATTAATATACGATTTATCATTATATTTATACGTGTTTGTGTTCGTTTGCGAACTTTCGCTAATCTAATATCTAATCGGGTTGTATTTATCATTAGAGATGACCAATTACAGTACGTGAGCCAACTTCCTTCGAAGTTTTACATGCGTATTTAGGAAGTTGCTCATTATATCATTCGTGACTAAAACGATTATACGTACGTCCGCGACATCATATTACATTTGAATAATGAATTTACATTTTATAGAAGTTTGACCTTTTACAGGATTGATCAGACTTAAATTTCTCTCCGAAACCAGAAGTTGTTTCAGCAACGCAATGCTGCGAGTGAAATCAGTACAAGTTATTAATGCAACATCGAAGACTTTCATGTGTTTGTGTAAATATAAATAAAAATATTTCTACAGAATCGGTAAAAGTATCTTTAGAACTTCCAACTATTGTATAGTCAAAGAAAAAGATTAAAAGCACCCAATGGAAATATTCTGCACGGAGACCAATTTGTTTCGCTTCGTGTGACGTAATATACAGATTTCCTAACATTTTTACAACGTAACTTCATTAATTTATAATCTAACGATGAAATTTATGTTTTCGGGTTTCTGCGCATTCTCATTTCTTTATTCATTCTCAGGAAAGAATTTCTTTAACATACACGCGCACGCACACACACACGCGCGCGCGCGCGCGCGTATTCTTCATTATATCATAATAATTGATATTGTGATGTATAGTAACGGAAAATGATAAGAATAAAATAATAAAATAATAATAATACTACATAATGTAAAACATTATAAAAAATATTAATCATAATGTATCTTATTAAAATAAAATATTAAAAACAATATAACATTTTTTCACTCAACAATTTGTAATTCACTATTGTTGTAACAAAAGATAAAATTTTTACACTAAAATATTCAACAGTAGATTAATTTGTAATATATTTAGCGAAATGATATGTTAACTAGAACTATGTTATTCCGAAATAGGATTTTAGTAGCTTAATTATGTAGACTTCATAACTTGGCTGAAGTAATATTTTTCGCAATAAATTTGTTACGGTGATTTTAAATAAGATATTTATTCAGAATTAAATCGATTAATCGATTTAATTTTGTGGATTTTCATGATATTTACTGTGCCAACGGAAAGTTTTAAGACTCACAAAAGAAAATAATCTGCACGCGGTAAATTACTCTACCGAGAGAATAATAAAATTCACAGAAATATTATTATAGACTACCAAGATTTTCAGCTCGAATCGAAAATAACATATTTCTCTAGTTAAATTGTTAGATACATTTCATGTCTATTTCACTTATTATTGTTTATCGAAATAAATCGATAAACAGACGATGTTATTATAGAGTAATGAGTCACGATCGTCGCATTTACACTTTTCGATAGGAATTAGTTTTGACAAACGCCATCCCTCTTCATATCAAGAAGTCTCGATAACCCACGAACGTAGGAAAAAGAAATTGCTTGAATTACGTAGGAGTGCGCTCGTTATCGTGCAAAATCCGACCGTGCACGCATGCACCGTATTCTCACACCACTTCGAGAGGCGCGGCTTACACATATCGTACGCACATCGGAAAGTTACGCAGCTCCGAAACGAACGTAACACGGGCCTCGCATTTCCTTGGTTTTACGTAACCCCCGGATCCTGAGCCACTTTAGTCTCCCACCTAATACAATTTCACCGGGTGGTTTTGGTCACAATGTCCGTCCTTTATAAGCGGACATCCCCGACGATCAAAACACAGAATCGTACAGGCACAGTTCGCAAACAGCACAGCACGCACAGTCGTCGCCGTGAATTTTCACAAAGTAATCAATTGATTAAGACAGACAGAACCGAAGATGCATTCCCATACCATTGCTGTGAGTGATTTATACATATTATTTTCATGATATTCATAACTTCCAACTTTTGATGCTTGTCATTTGTGGTCATCAGTGATTTCAACTAACAACAAATAACAAGGGACACTAGTCGAAGTGCTAGATTGATTTTGAGGAAATGTACATTTTTGAAAAATATTTATCGAGACAAGTTTAATAGCATGTCATTGTCGCCCGAGATCAAAGGTCAAAAAATAGGAGGGCCTAACTTTGAGCAAAATTCAAAATTTGTTTGTGTGCGGATAACTTGACTTAAAATCCACTGACATATTTGATATCTACTCATGATGCTGAATCGACTGATACTAAACATCCGGACTATCTCTGAAGAAACTTCGAGAGAATAAGAGTTTAACTTTATCCCTTTTATATCACTAGAAATATGCCATTTCGATCCAAGCTGAATTTTGGCCTAATTATGTAGACTTCGTTCTGTCGACTTAGTTGAAATAATATTTTTTGCAATAAATTCTTTACAGTGATTTTAAATAAGATATTTGTTCAAAGTTAAATCGATTAATTGATTTAATTATGTGGACTATTCCAATGGAAAGTTATGTTTTAAGATCCAGAAAAGAAAATAATCTGCACGCGGTAAATTACTCTACCGAGAGAATAGTAAATAGAGAATAGTAAAAAAGTATTTAATATTCACAGAAATTTAGTTATGTACCAATCAATGATTTGCGTACTGCGTTTACACAAATCATTGTTGGCCATCAAAGATCTAGGTCTGACCGCTTCGCATTTTATATATTTTACTATTATTAATTTACTATTATTAATTTTATTATTATTAATTTATGGTCAAAATGTATGTAATAATTGTATTCACAGAAATATTATTATTAGACTACCAAGCTCTTTCCAGCTCAGATCGAAAATGACGTCACAAATGACAGTCTGAACCTAGTCATGTTGGGTATCATTCGATTCATTATGAGTAAATTTCAAATATATCAGTGTCTTGGATTAAGTCAAGCTATCCGCACGCAACAGTCAAATTTTAAATTTTGCTCAAAGTTAGACCTGATTTTTTTATCTCATCTCGAATACATAATGATATACATATATCATTGAACTTTTGTTTTAACGAATACTTTTCAAAAATATATAACATTTTCTTAAAATTGAGCACTTCGTGAGTGTCCCTCGTAAGTAACAACTAAGTGTATATTCTGCATTAATTTTGCAAAATGTGCACAAATTTGTGATTGCAAAATTATTTTTGAGAAAAAATATAAAAGTTTCGAAAAACTTTTGAGATTTTTCAACCATATCTCCAAACCATAATCTTGTATAATCATGTTAAATTGTATAATTTTGTTAAATCATACTTTCCAAGACGAAACTTTAACTATGGATAGATAAGCAAAATTTTCTTAATACATTTTCTTAATGCATTTTTTATTTTATTATATAAAAATATTTATGGCAACAGAATTCATTGCTGTTCAGAATTCATGCATTGGCTATTTGTGGAGCTGTAAATGCTTTCCCCAATATTTAATGAAACAAAATAATCGTTCAACAAAATAATCACAGTGATATATCAGGAATCACGTTTAAATATCAAAAACCGCGAACTTTTCTTGTAACATCAAAATTATTAAAAGAAAAAAAAGAAAGAAAAAAATTTTTATTGAGATTAGATATGTAAATAATCGATAATCGTCACTGCTTGAATTAGCCCGTTTTCTATTGCCAAGAGTGGTGAAATGATTAAAAAACACTGTGCATTTAAATAACTTGTACGCGATGCACTTTCGATATTACAAACAAACCGCGATCACATACCTCTCGTATTGCAGTTGCTCGTGTTCGGAATAATAGCCGTGGCTTTGGCATCGCCAGTGCCAGGTCATCATCAGTAAGTAACGCTTCGATAGTTATTTATATTTTATCTAATCGAACTAACTTTAGAGAAACTTTAGGAATATTACATTTTTCTTAAAATCATTATTTTAATTATTTATAATATAATATAATATAGATATTATATAATATAACTATTATTTTAATTTTTATTTATTATATTTATTGCATATAATAATTTATAATTATATTACAAAATAATTAATAATTAAAATAATGGATAAGAAAAAATTAAATTATATAATATAAAAAACAATTGTGACTTCAGTGAACATCATGTGATTCACGTACCCTACAAAGTGCACACGATCCATCATCATCACACGAAGAAGATACACGTGCCGGTACATCACATCGAAAAGGTCGGCGTTCCCATTCCGGTTCCGGTGCATCATGTCGAGAAGGTACCAGTACCAGTACCTGTACACCATGTCGAAAAAGTGGCCGTCCCTGTCCCAGTCGTACATAAAGAGTACGTCCCTGTGCCCATACATGAGAAGCATCATGACTGGCTTTAAATGGAGTACTTCATCTTCAGCTTTAATTAGGTTTGTGTACTATTTATTTGTAACTTAAACAGAAATCTGATTAATATATTAAAATTATACTACATTGAAAAAAAACACACTTTAAATATACATTAAAATTTTTACGAACTTAAATTTCTTAAATATTTTTTCATATATTCTCCTCAAGAGAAAAAGAATAAAAGATGAAGTTGTATTCAAGTAAGATTTTTAAAAATCTTGTTTATTAAAATACCTTATATAACTTTATATAATAAACTTTATAAAACACAACACACACAAAGAAATTGTCTATAATAAGTTATTTTTTAATATTTAATTTTTATTATATAATTGCTATAATAACTTGCAAATTGATTTGTCGTGTACTCAATGATTTGCGAACTGGATTTCCAGGTTATCATACAAGTGAAGCCCGAGTAAGTTAAACTCATAAAATTTATTCCTCATTACGGATTCATTGATTTCTTGTGGAAAACAAAAAAGGATGAAACCAATCAAAATTACGCCACCAGTGTAGCATTTTTAAGATTTAGCGTAAAAACCAAATACTTTGTATGCACCTGTGTACTCAGAACAAAGATACTTGTACATACTTTACATTACACATTACACTCTCTCATCATTATTTTTATACAATAAACGTTTGATAAAAAAAGAGATATTTTTATATGCACATTTATTTATTTCCTTTGTTTTCATTAATGTTCATTAATGCAGTTTTGAAAATTCCACATTTTAAGAATCTTATAGGCAATTGTTAATCATTATCATTTCTTATTACACTCTATATTCTGTAAGAAGATTTTTGCTCCAAGCTCTATAGCTCTTTTTTCACTCGTCACTTTTTCTCTCTTGCTCTACATGCTGCATAGCTTAGAGAGGTACAACGTTACAGAGCATATTAATAGAATATATCCTTAAATTATATACATATGTTTCAATAATTACTCGAAACTGTATTTTATTTTCTTTAAAATTTTTTTCGAAGACTTTTTTAAAGAATTGTTAAAAATATAATATACTTTAAAAAATATATAGAAATATATAAAAATATATAAAATATATAAAATATATAAAATATATATTTAAAGAAACATTTTATAAATAAATATAGTTGTTTATGTTCAGAAATTTGTAGCAGCCATAAGAAAATTATTGGACAAAGAAGTAGTCATTAATCTATAAATACAGTTTATTTTGCATAATTAACAGTGTGGGACAATAACAAACAGGTTGTCATAGGTATTATCAAATGATTATAATTAAATAACTCTACCGTGATAATTAAGTTCTTTAATCATAATCGTTACCACAGGGGAAAATCGTAGAGACAAAATAATTTACCAGCCATCTTCTTCGTGATGATGATGGTGATCATCGTGTGATTTGACTGGTATGTAAATCTTCTTCACGTGTGTATGATGATGCTTGTGAATATGATGCGGCACGTGAATGATAAAATGTGTGCTAAAAATAATTTCAAGGTTCTCTGAATATTTGCTGTGTCATAAATTAAAAATTTAAAATTGTGCATCACCTAAGAAAAATATAAAGCAACAATTTGGAAAAGAAAAAATTACTGTTCGTGATGATGACCGCCGGGATACGGCATTGCCAATACTAAAGTCATTGTGACAACCATCAAAAGTAGAACCTAAAATAGAAAAATATTGCGTAAGATGTAATAAAAATTGTTTTAAAGAATATAGAAATTATCCGCTTTTTTACACATCAAATATTAATATGCACATGCCTATGGTTAAATCCTGGAACAAATCAGAAATAGATCACAGAACTTATCTTTCGTACGATTGGAGAAGGTATCTATTAATTATATCCACTGTAATTTGTACAGGTAACAAAATAAAATGGAAATGATCGAAGCAGATAAAATTGTAATCATTAAATTAACCTTAAAAAAAATTTTATTCGGAATCTTTGAACTAATTTGTATATAGATGCTCACAGATATGCGTGTAAATTCATGTGTAAATCTTTTTTCCATTTTTCTTATCACATTACCTTTCTTTTACAAATATTCAATATTTAAGTTGATTAGGAATTAAAATTATTAGAAACATTTTTATATTTGTCTATTATATTATAGAGAATATCTCATTTCCACTGCATTATGTTTTAACACTCCGTCGGGCGCAATATGTTGTAGAACACGATCGGGCGCATTGAGCCTGGGAAGCACACCTTGATCTACTGATCTTTTTTACGCATGTTCACATTTTGACATGACGTATTGAGGGGGCGTGGCAAACTAAAGAATTCGAGGTGTGCCTAATAGATCAGTTGCGCCCGACGGAGTGTTAATTGCAAGTTTTTTCTCTCTTCTTATGTTAATTAATTTATTAAAATATTTTTAAAAAAACATTGATTTTAGATTACTCAATAAGTTTGTTGTTAAACAACTAAAGATAAAAATCAGGTAACCTGCGAAATTTATTCTCTTATTACGAAATAGTAGTTTGGCATATAAAACTACCTTACAAATACATAGTTTCATAAATATTACAATAATGATTTTATGTGAATTTAATAAATATATAATTTTGCATATAAGAATTATGAAGAAACATATATTTCCTTATTTAATACATTTAATACAATTTAATACAATTTTGAATAATGTGTACTTATCTTCCAGAGAAATTGCATTTCCTCTTTTATAATTTTTAAAAGGAAAGAAATTTCAAACATAATGAATATAGAACAAGATTTCAATAATAAAAATTAATTAAAATTTATAAGATTTTTTAAAACTGATCGAATATATTTTGATGTTACATACAAATTTGCTACGAGTTCAGATTATTTACAGTGGATTTTATGCGTTTTTCTTGTAAAATTTAAGCTAATTATTATCGTTAGCGTTCACGCTTTAAGAATTACTGAAAGGATAAAATAAAATCATCGCTTTGTGAAGCATCCGTGCATCTGCGAAACTTATTTTCTTGAACGATTAAACGAACAGACATCACATAACAAATTCACAGATTCAACACCCACGTGTATTCCGAGTTTGATCATGTTCACTCTATATAGACTTAATCCTTTTGAAACAACAGCCGTATGGTGACTAAAAGCTCTCTTCACAGCCAACCTTATAAATAGAAACATAATCAGTGAACCGTGAATATTAGACAACAACGGTGGACTTATTTTCCTAAAAACAGTTCCTAGGTGCCTCACACTTCACTTCACTTGAAATCAGTTTCACTTGAGTGATTTTATACGAAATCTCAGGTGCAGTCTCGCACGTGCATTTTTACAAGTTTTCTTCACAAATTTCAACGTTCATACTTCGGTTCGCGGATAAACGGCATGCCTTCCCCGAGCGTGGTCACCTCTGTAAATTATCTAGTTCGAAAGTGTCAAAGTATACTTGAAAAGAAAGTCAAACCCGTGGAAACTTACAGAATTAATCTTTCAAAAAGAAATCAATGTATTATTCTCCAAATAATAAAAGTATATAAATTACCTTTATTTCTCATCGAATATTATAGCAAGATATCAGAAAGACAAAATTAAAATAAAGATAAAAGAAATAATATGCAATAAGAGAAAATTGTTCCAATGAGATAACTCCCTTTCCTTTACTTTCAAGTGAAATCAATTTACCGCAACAATGTAAATTGCAAAAGTGACTGCAAAAGTGACAAGAATTCTCTCATTTCATTTCTTACTCTTATTCGAAATATTCGCTTGCTACACTTATTACACCGGATTGAATAACCGATGACTCTAGTCCTCTTACATAAAACGTTACTGTGCACAAAACTTCACATGCATAATCAATCAAAGATATTACATTATAAACTTTTATGCGGCTTACGTAATCTCTACAACTTCATGATTAATATTTCTAAGTTCTATAATTTCTTAGAAATAATTCTATTCTCCCATTTGTTTAAACTATTTTTAAGTTATACAAGCCAAAGAATATTACTCTACTTGTCTATTTTTGATAATTTTTAAATATATATATATATATATATATATATATATATATATATCTCATTTTAGGATTTATAGGAGATATATATATATATCTCATTTATTTCTTGTGTGTGTGTGTGTGTGTGTGTGTGTGTGTGTGTGTGTGTGTGTGTGTGTACACATACATATGAGTGAAATCGTGCCTCATTTATTATATGATTAGTTCTTTCACTTTCCGCTTACTTTCTATTTTAAATTCAGTATTTTTATGATATATAAATGATGTTTTATTATAATGCTTGTTAACAGATGTTGATAGTTACGGCATTGAGGTACAAAATTGATACTCATTAAAAAGTGAAAATTATCTCTGAATAAGAGTTCCTCTTTTCTTATAGAAAGCAAATCAAATAATATAACTATGAACATAATAGAGAAATTATTTCAAAATTAAAATATAAGTCTCTTTGAAATTTATTAGCTTGCATATTTAAAAATTATGTTTGTATAGAAAAAAATATGTTTAAGAAAAATATTTTATTAAAGAAATAGGATATATTTAATATAATAAATATTAAACCTCCGTACAAAAAATTAAATATATGTATAAAAGGTATACCTCAAAAAATCATAAATGAAAAGGTCAAGCCATGTTCAAAAATAGACCCTCAAAAATGTAAATTTTTGCAAATTTAAATGATTATCTAATAATATAACCATGAAAAGTAACTGATATATTATGCAAGGCGCCAGTTCAAAGTGAACATACATAAAGTATATATTATCTAAATTAATTAATAAAATAAATAATATAATAAATTTAATAATATATTACCACGAAAAATGACTGATATGTTATTCAAGGTGCAAATTCAAAATGAACATACATACTTAAGGTGTATATATTATAAGTAAAATTGATTAAAATTTGACTCTAAGTGAAAGTACATAAGTGATATGTTATTCTAGTGCACAAAATATAAAAGTCGTTTATTGAAGTTTGATTTGAAATTTATACAATCTTGGACAATGAAAAATAGTTGTTTTCATAATTCCAGAGTACTAATTTGTTAATGACTCGGAAAAAGAACATGGCGGCCAGTGTTTTGATAACAGTGTTTTGATAATGATTAATTTAAATATTAGCATTCTCTCTCTCCCTCTCTCTCTCCCGCCCTCCCCCCCCCTCTCTCTCTCTCTCTCTCTCTGGGTAGGGTGACATATGTGATTGATATTTAACAGTACTACTAACTTATTGAATAGTTAGAGGCAAGTTGTGTCGGATAAATCGGAATGTAAGTATTATTATTCCTAAGTGGATACTGAGAAACGCATCGAAGTTTTTTGAGAGCAGGCCGCCATGTTCTTTTTCCGAGTCATTAACAAATTAGTACTCTGGAATTATGAAAACAACTATTTTTCATTGTCCAAGATTGTATAAATTTCAAATCAAACTTCAATAAACGACTTTTATATTTTGTGCACTAGAATAACATATCACTTATGTACTTTCACTTAGAGTCAAATTTTAATCAATTTTACTTATAATATATACACCTTAAGTATGTATGTTCATTTTGAATTTGCACCTTGAATAACGTATCAGTCATTTTTCGTGGTAATATATTATTAAATTTATTATATTATTTATTTTATTAATTAATTTAGATAATATATACTTTATGTATGTTCACTTTGAACTGGCGCCTTGCATAATATATCAGTTACTTTTCATGGTTATATTATTAGATAATCATTTAAATTTGCAAAAATTTACATTTTTGAGGGTCTATTTTTGAACATGGCTTGACCTTTTCATTTATGATTTTTTGAGGATATCACCTACTTTTTAGAGTACAGATATATGAATCAATTAGTGCAAAAAAAAACACAAAGTTTAAAAAATGTTATGTTATTTGCAATATGCAATTGCGTATTTTTTTTTTTAAATAGCTATATTCTTTGCACCAATAGTTTTGTCTTATTATTTTGTGCATAAAAGTTAGGATAAGATCTACCAAAAACTGAATATTTTACGAAATAACTTTATTATAGTGTTTTGAGAAGCTCTTAACACCAGCTATTAGATTCTAAAATAAAAAATAGAGTGTTCCATTTAAAAATATCGATGTGATCTTGATCTAACTTTAGGGACGCCACCCAATATTAAACGGATGAGAACAGTGAATAAATCCTTCTAAACCCTTTCTAAACCCTTTCGTCTGAAACATTCTCTTCTAAAATACAACTTTTATGAAATATTCGGGTATATCCACACTTTTGTCCCATCCTGTGTATGTATCTAAGCGTGTCGATGACATTATAATATAGATGTGTCTGCTTTTATTGTTATTGTTATTCGAGTTATTGTACTCAATACCTTATTGACAAAATTGTATATATGTATTTCAGAAAACAAAATATGTCATTAGATCAAAAAATTTTTCTGATACTATTGCGTTATTTAAAAAAATACGTTGTTTTTGGATTAAGCTTTCTATATAATGGTATTAAAAGTGTTGTTGATCAAAGTTATCGTTACCCATCAAAAGTTTATTTTGTTATTGCAATGAATAATGTGATTGAAAAATGATATTTGAAATATTTTTTGACCCTGTAATATATTTTGTTTCTTGAAATGCATATGCAATTTCGTCCATTAAATATCTAAGCAAAAATATTAATCTAATATTAAAATCATGTAAAAGATACAAATAACTGAACTGTTAAATAATCTGCATACTATTATTAAAACAAACACACTTTGTAGGCAGAATTGTATTAGTTTTCTTGATTTGAAGAATACTGTCATTAATAATTAAATGATTTTATTATAGCACTTTTTAAATGAAGAAAACTAACACAATAAAGTTCTTACTGCAAAGTGCATTTGTTTCAATTACAATGTGCGGATTAATCGTTTACATGATTTCAGTAATAGAATAAATTTTTTGTTACTAAATATCTGTATCTGTGTCGTTAATTATCGGTTTCTTATGGGGTTAATTTACCACTTATTAAAAATTTTCAAATTCAATATCTCAAAAACGGTACATCGCAAAAGTATGGGACCTATGTCGTTAACATTTCTTTAATTAACATTTCTTATGGGTTAATTTACGGGTTCTTGTAAGACACTTGTGTGCGAAAATCTCCATATACTTCTTTTTATATACGCTTCTGTTACATTTCTGTATTTTAGTTACAGTATTTCCCTATTATTATTCCGCGTGTAATTTACGTAGTTTATCAATAGAGTCAATTTTTAGTAAAGTCGATGCACGAAATGATTACTAGAACCACTAATGTATCATTAATAGTTTGAATTAGTAAAACTGAAATTACATGTAACGTATGTAACACAATATATCGATTAAGTTATAAAATTTCAATAAATAACATAATTTATTAAAATGCTAATATTCTTTCATCAATATATTCAAATAATTATTTTTACATTATATAGTTGTACGTAGTTATATACTTATACTTATATTATTTTTATCGTTGAAGTGATGACCTAATTTCAAATAGATTTTTATTCCGTTTTAATTTTGACACTGACACAGTCACTCGCTAACTGTCTTTATTTCTCCGAGATGTTTAACCGTTTGTATGTCAAAAATAAAATAATATTGAAAATAAAGAATGAGCTCCTCCATCAGCTATTCTTGTGAGCACGCAACCATATATTTTATTCGTCTCTCCGATTTTAACACGATCATTACGTCTGGTGTAAACTACATCTGGTATAAAATATTTTTAAATATATAACTAATACACAAATTAATCGTCTCTGGGATATCTTTTATAAGCAGAGCACTCCAAATTTCTTTAATTGGGCGCCTAAAGCAAGCCCGATTTCAGCGCTATTGCAACTATCGTATTTTTGTTTGGGCACGCAATAGATCCAAAAATAATTTTTCTAATTGGACGTCTAGCACAAGCTAGATTAAATTAAATTTCACGTCTAAGGAGTGGTTTTTGAAAATTTTTAATAAATGGTAAATACACCAGAAAGGGTGTAAGAGAGTGAGAGGGGGTGAAAGATGATGAAAAAGTGCGAAATAGAGCGAAAAAGACGAAAAAATTGAGAAGGGGAGGGGAGAGGGGGGAGGGGAAGGGAGGTGAGAAAGGGGAGGGGAGGGGGGAGTGGGTGAGTGGAAGTTGGGGGAGGTGTGAGTGAAAGGTAAGAGAGAAGAGAAGTACATATGATTGCGGACAGAGAAGAAGACGTTACTTCATTTTTCGTGAAAAACATCACTTTTTGACCGTTTATATGTCCAGAACGGCTTGACCGATTTTTTTCTTTTTTGGCTTAACTTACTCGTGGCGATACCACCTTTCGGAATATGCTACAGGCATTTCAAAATTTTTTATATTTTAATAGTTCTACACCCCCAAAAAGTCGACTTTAAGGGTGCGGGATAAGAGACTTGTAGCGTCTACTTGTAGTTTCTATTTTTGAACATGGCCGGAGACGCTACCGCGTCTCCTGATATAATACAAAGTTGCATATAATTACATAATGCCGCATAAATTTTTCTTTGGGATCAACGTTACGCCAGAGATAAACGAATACCATATCTAGTCACCAGAAAAGCAAATGTCTCAGGTTGCATATTTACAAAATCTGCACTTAGTTTGTTTGTCTGTTTATTTTAACTAACAAAATTGATTTTGGATTAAAAAAATAAAGAAATAATTGTTTTATTTATCCTATAAGTTTTCTTTCTTTCTCTTTAAAAATGCAATCTATAATTTAAAAAAAAATCATACAAGAAAAATCATATAAGAGAAGAAATTTTAGATTATAAGGACACAAAATTATAAATATGTAAATATCAATATATACATTCTTTCTATCATTAAATTCTTTACATGAATATGTTTAATAAATCTATACGAATCATATACGAAATGTTACGTAATTATGATGTTGCCTGGTATTTTCGTACTATGTTAAAATAAGATATTAAGCTGAAATATACTTACTGAAAGAGACTATAATTTAAGTACATATATTTGTGCTAGCAAACATAGATCTTCGTGAATTACTTCCTGCAAGACTTTCCAACTCATTTACTATGATAAATGACCATAACTGTATTACTATAAATACGCATTAATGTAAATCAGAAATTAGTGGATAATAAAACGAAAGATGTAAGTGAAAG
This sequence comes from Crematogaster levior, assembly GCA_901521435.1. Taxonomy (NCBI): domain Eukaryota; kingdom Metazoa; phylum Arthropoda; class Insecta; order Hymenoptera; family Formicidae; genus Crematogaster; species Crematogaster levior. Next base: position 47,842 of record CABEGB010001373.1, read on the forward strand.
CGAAATTTTACGTTTGATGAATGTATTGCAATAAACCTCATCCGTTATTCTCAATCAAGAATAATGAATCGTTAGCAACACTAACAAGCCCACGAAACAAAGCGCAAAATGTCCGATAATAACTGTATGTATTCATTGAAATTAATTCGCAACATGAGAGTGGCCCATAAGCCAATTACAGTTAATATTTCGTAGCGGAAATGAATTAACAACGCAACGGTTGTTGTTTGTCGCACCTAACATGCCATTGTATAAGCAGGTCTTTATTATCATTCGTACGGTAAACTCGAACGAACGGACAGCGAGACAAGTTCTGTGTGTGTGCTCGTGGCAAGTACCGGGAAAGTATAATTCTTCTCTACAAAGAATTAGTAGAATGGAGGGGGAAAAAATAATTTAGATCTACTCAAACTATATCTAAGCATACATAGATCTAATTTGCTAAACTAGATCTCTAAATCATTTCTTTTCGAATCATAACATATATCGATCGTTTATTAAAGTATATTTCTTGCAAGATTTATATATTTATAATGTATTAGAATTGAATAAGTTCTCGCTGTTTTCCAACAGATGATGTTACCAGAACTACGTGCGTGTAGTTTAAGATGGTAATGCATCTATAGGGAAGTACTATAAGCAAGCTTGAAATTCAGTGTATGTCATTGCGCCGAAGTGTAAACAACTTTTTTTTTCATAGTGTTAAACATGTCGAGTTTCGTGCCAAAAAAAGAGTATTTGCGGGGAATTTTACTGCACTACTTTATTCAAAAAAAATCTGCAGCTGAAGCACACAGAATTCTTGTTGAGACTTACGGCGACCATGCTCTGTCGGAAACAACATGCAGAGTTTGGTTTAGACGCTTCAAAAATAATGATTTTGATGTTGAAGATAAAGAACGCTCTGACGCACCGAAAAAGTTTGAAGACGAAGAATTGAAGGTATTACTTCATGAAGACTCATGTCAGACGCTAACTGAACTTGCAGAGTCATTAGGAGTGTTTTTTCCTGTTTTTTTTTTAATAAAGCATTAATTTTCACGAAAAAACAGCGAGAACTTATTCAAGGTACTAATATCATACATATAATATTCCGTTAATACATTTTTGAATAATCGTCTTAATTAATCACTAACTCAACTCACATTGTATTAGATTAAAGTTACTCAAACTTCTTACATATTAATAAAAACGTGAATGTGGGATGATGCCGAATCGTGGTATCACATCGTTTGATCAGTGAATTATATTATATAATTGTAATTTATCTCGTATATTCAGATTGATTTATCGCGCAGCGTAGATTTGACATTCGTATATTGGTAATTTGTGTGTGCATATTTATTTTATTCTAAATCTTATTTTATCGAGAGACAATTCCCAATAAAAAATGATTCGTCAATCAACGTCAACACAATGTCGAATCGACGTCAAAACCGTCAAATTGACATCGATTCGACATTATTTTGAAAACGAATTATTTCTCACCAGGTATTTTATAAATTATTATAACTTTACCATTATAAATTATTACTTTACCATAGTGTGTGATGGTTAAGCGAGATAAATCTGAATAATTTGAATGAGAAACGATTGGTCGAATAGATTTGTCGATTTGATATCTCTATTCGAACGTCTATTTGACGCATTTGACGTCGATTCAACATTAATTCGATATCTCTTCAACCATCATTTCTCACTATAATTTTTTTTGTGAACTTTTATATTATTGAAGTCCGCTTTCTACTGAATATTACATTTTTAATTACGGTTATATTCTATAATAGTTAAAGAATATATATATATATATATATATATCTCCCTCTCTCTCCCACCCTTCTTCTTCTCTTTTTTCTTTCCCTTTCTCCCTCCCTACCTACCAGTTAGCTCACTTTCTTTCCAAACTCTTCCAGAACCTCACTGGCCTCAACAATTTCCACATCAAAAATTCAATGGACTTTGTCAACAAGACTCTCACTAAAATCAGAAGCCTAACATCTTGATTAGTTTCGAAGTGGTATCCTTGTTTACAAGGTGTCTAGTGCAGAACACCTTGGACATCATTAAGAAATCCGAAAGGATTTCCTCCAACTATTTCTCCCACTAATAAAACATTGCCTTACCTCAACCTATTTCCAATTCCAGGGACAGTTCTTTAAGCAAACCTCTGTAGGAGCAATGGAATTCCTAATATCATTATTGCAAACATCTTCATGGGACGTTTTGAAAATAAAATCTTGAAGAACGCTCTACATGATTCCATTATGTCATTTTAAACTATGACAGGAAAACTTTAACTCATTGTCAGTTCCTCACTTAAATCAATTCCTAGCACTCTAACATCTAGTTCATAAATAAAAATTGAACAAAAGAACTAAATCCCCTTTCTGGATGTGTGTTGGTCCGCCATAGGAACGTAGCTATCACTTTGGGTTATTAGTTTACTACAAAAACCAATGCTGACCTCAATACCTTCACTCGACTTTTTACCTTACAGTCCAAAAATTTTATTATGGTTCGTTGATCTACAGAGCATTCACAATCTCTAAACCACCTTTCTCTAGACACAAAATTAAAATTATCTCAACTAACAATAAAGCTGAAAATGGTACTTATATTAGAAACATCAGCCTTCAAAATCAAAAGGATAAAGAACAAGATTTCTGAATTTAACAACAAAATATCAGAGATCAAGAAAAGAGAAGAAAAAACGGCTTTCCTTCCGTATGATTAATCACATTACAGGATTCTAAGCAAGCATAACATGAGTAATTAATCTTCCCCAAAGGCAAGATCTTTCAATTGTTCCCAACCTTAAGTATCCAAGGCCTGGACAATCCAGGGTTATGATCCTATGCTCCTGCGGAAAAGTACATGAGAAACCGGACAAAGATCAGCATATGGTGTTTTTGTATGCTCCAGTGTCAACAATTTTTGTATTCACAATGTCACTTTACACAAAGTTTGGCATTGCACGTATCCACACGACGCTTAGGAAATTATGTTCCTGAGTCGCGATCACGACAACACCTAGAGCCGTTTTGGTCTCTACGAGATGTGTTTTTTCGAAGGTAATACTTCGATAATTGAATTACTCACAATAACGCCTAAAAGGGCTTTCGGTCCCGAATCGCGGTGTAAAAATTCGCTTTCGGTCACGTACACTTGGTATCGCTTTGATGATGTTGTCAAACGCCGGAGACTGAACTGGTGTTGCGAGCCCTAAGGAACAGCTTATAATATTAGGAAAATGTTTTCGATTGGCGTTCGATGAATCCCGCGATTCGTCGGTCGGATTGCGAGTCGATCTTTGATCGAACCACTGGTTAACGCAACTTAAATGGGAAAGGAAGAAAAATAACGGCGGTCTGATGCAAGATAGGTCGACTATTGTCGGCCTTACGTAAAGTTCGACAATACGTGAATGATGAAGGTTAGACCTCCATAGAACCGGATTTAATGATGCCATTATCTCGACATCCATCATGCATATTCGAGCATGTATTCGTGTACATCCATGCGTATAAAATATACACTTTCTGTTGTTAGTATCTTTCACGTGCGACTTACGACTTATATGTGTATACGCAACAATGGAACATCAGTGGTATACCAACAGCCACTTCTCCCAATCAGTCCTAGCCGAACACTGGATCGAAAACTGGACCACGTTTAATATGACAAGGACTTTCATTCTGGTTCCTTCACGAGGCCTACTTTTGCCAGAGAAAATATCATAAAGGTCTAGAAAATACCAAATAATCTAAACCGTGATAAAAGTTGGTGGGTGAAACCCAATTTAATATTCTGCGAGGTAATACACTGGAAGGAACCAGGGCTTCCTCACCATTTTCGTTGAAACTTCCACTATATTGCGTTATTTGATCCATAAAACACAGATATGAAACTAAAATCGTCGCTCTTTATTGGAAAAAAAAAGTTATAAACGTGTTAAATTGGTAGGTTGCGGTTAGGGAAACCTGTTATACCAACGATGTACAGACAGTTGCAGAACTGTCAAACATGCAGACGTAACCTGAACCGGTTGAGACATGCTCAACGACACTTATAAAGTGCGCGAAATTGAAAAAAGAAAAGGAAACACAAGGTCATTCAGAAGGAGGTCCGGGGGCGAAGCCCGAGGTCAAAGATTCAGGGCAGGGCGAGTCCCTAGTCGGGGGATTGGGGGGTAAATATTCTCCATTATCACGAAACGTTCTCTGTTACAAAAAGAATTTGCCGTTGCATTATAATTCATCGTCTGTCTCTGAGCTAATGTAGAACGATGAAATCGGTAAAATCGTTCGATTGAAATGTACCGAATAGATCAGCGAGACTTCTACGCGAATTAGAACCTTCAACTCGCTACTCCACCACGCGACCCTCACCTTGTGCCCGGGGTCTATGCTATCTTTTCGATTTCTACATTTTTTTAGTGACTCGTTGATTTAATAAGGCAAAGTTGTTGATAGATCGGTTCAGGTTTGTTGCACTGTGCACTGATCAACCAGGTTAATGGAATTATAAGATTTAAAGAATGGTTTGTTCGATGTCGTCCATAAAATGCATGCACTCGTCGTGGTATGCAACAGCAGCACAGATCAGTACGTATCAGGTATAAGATGATCAAGATGTCATGTGTTCGTCGCGTGGATGTGGTTACGGCTATTATGGAACAACGTCTTCAGGAAGAATGTCGTCTTTTCTTAGAGTACAACTCGCGGATGTGATTTATGGAATTCAAGTGTACAATATTGTTACGCGCCAATTGTTAAAGCATTTGTTCACTGTAAAGGAACATATTTCTTGGAGCATTCTTCCTTTCTTTAACAGTGCATCCACGTATCCAACATGCCATTTTCTTATAAATGCATTAATCTGCAAACAAGGAACAGGTAAGAACGCAATGCATATTTCACATTTACTTACGACTTGCTCTGGAATGACTTATTCAAAAGATATATTCCATCATTCAAAGACATATTCAAAAGAAATATTTTTTTACGTCATTCAAAATATTCTTTTATAGGACGTATTCCTCCTCCATGGACCAACTTAACCGACCACACTTAGGTTAGGCAGCGATTTTACAAATGGCGGCCATTGAAGGAAAATTAAGGTATGTTTATGCAGGTTGTAACGTAATTTATGCCATAAACTGTAAAAAATTGACCAATCACAGTTGAGTATGAGAAGAATAATCGAATATAATTAGTCAATTTCTTACAGTTTATGGCATAAATTACCAGTTACGGCCTGTATAAATCAACCTTTATTCTTTTCGGATTTCCCCCAATTAGGTGCCACGAACAGACCCACTTTCGTTTTACGGAATTTGGTCTCCTTACTCCTCTTTCATGGTGCCGACATAGAGTGAAACTCATAGAGATATTAGACTAGAGTGCGCAAGAGGTCGAATCCCGCGATAGAGACTAAGAGAGAGATGGATGCGAAAAGTTCCCTCTGTCCTTTCTAGCCGAGCGCTGTGATTGGCTACATGGTTTGCCGTCTGCTTTCTCCCCTCTCGGGCGTCGCCTAAGCGCGGGAGCTAATCACAGCGCTCGGCTAGAAAGAGACAGAGGGAACTTTTCGCATCCGTCTCTCCCTTAGCCTCTATCGCGTCCACTTACAGGCAGCGGTAGCCTTTGCGCACTCTAGTCTAATATCTCTATGGTGAAACTACTGTTCTTACTTATTATTAGGGTACCGTCACATGCGACGTAACTTGCGTAGTTTAGTAATTAATTTAGTGATTCAACAAAATTTCCGTCATTTTGTTTATTGGATTTCATATGGGGCGTATTTTTCAAAACGTATAATTTGTGAGAACCAATCACAAACCAGTATAAAACAGAAAGTTAACATTACAATAAAAATTCTGATCTCTTGGTTGTATTATTTACGCATTACGTGAAATTGTTCCTCGGATTTCACATGTGGCATAACTTGCGTATGCGTAACTAGACTAGTAATTAATCTAGTAATTTAACAGAATTTCCTTTACCACAATATAACCACAGTTTAAGAACATCCAGTTACGACGCAACCAGCAATATGGCGACGCGACTCTCTATGATGTGACGTGAATACATAACGTGTACGTAAATAAAATAAATGTAATGAAAATAAAGGCAATTTGTAACGAAGCATTACGTTAACGAATCACCCCCGATAAAAACAATTGTTTCCGCGCCGCGCCAACCCTCCCGTCACCAACCTGCGGATATAAATACCGCCGTTTTGGGGTAAAAATCATCTTCCCTACGACCAGCGAGCTGAGCAAGTCTCACCACCAAAGACATAGTCTCCGGATCCTATTCCGCACGCGTGTTGAGCGAGCAATTCCTCCAGGGTGCGAGTTGAGCATCTTCTAGAGTCGTGTATTGAACGACAATTCCCCGCCTGTACATCTAGCCGACTACGGGTTAAGTAGTTAATTTCTAAGACCACGTGTTGAGTGAGTCACGGCGAGTCACGCGATGAGTGACAACCCCCGCCTCGTGATAAAAGGCTCTCCACCTCTCCCGGCGTCCCTTTAATTTGCATCGCGAATTAATCCGCGACCGTACCGTCAAAGCGAAGTCCGCCCGATCTCCGCGACCAAAGTCGCGCCGCCGAAGCATCGCGAAGTCCGCCGATTCCGCCCGATCTCCGCGATCAGCATCGTGCCGCCGGAATACCACGGAATCTTACGATTTTGCCCGAACACAATCAGCGATATCACCTATTCACTCAACCTTCGATTCCGCCGCCCAAACACTGGATTCCCGCCGCCGAGCGGCTACGAACCGAGCCAAACGACCTGCCGCATTCGCAGCGCCAGCTGGCAGACAGTCATTAGTCCGGCAGTACGGGAACGTATTGTAGATAGTGGTGGTCTTTTAGAATGATCTGGTTGTAAGTGTGCACGGACGCCTATTCACTCAACCTTCGATTTCGCCCAGGCTGGTTCTCTTGGCTGTCGCAAGTAGTCAAAAATCCGTTACAAAGTTACATTAAATTGTTCATGTAATAATTATACATGTAAAAATCTGTTCTTGAACATCCTTCTTTCTACTTTTATATTTTTTAGTTCAATTATAATATACCCTTGCTTAAAATATTTGATAGAAAAAATATTGAAATGATTCAAATGGATAGAATTTCTATGTTGATTTATGATGCTTATCATGCATCAAAGTTGTATAATATAGACTTTCTATGTATTTTCATCATATTTTATGACACTATTCTTTTCAATCATGTTGAATATGGATGTTTGTATAATAAATTCCCTAACAGCACAAATGTCCGGGAGGACGTTCAGAGTACGTTCTGACGACGACCTGAGGACGTTTCTTCGTCTTCAGGACGTCCCTGAGACGTCCCCAGGACATTTCGTGCTGTCTGGGTTGGTATTTTTGAATCACAGGAAATATTGTATCGTATATTTAATATTATTTTATAATAAACTTTTTATAATATTCTTTCATAACAATGCTTATAACGCCGATTACAAATTGGATCAGATACAAATGGAAAGAAAATATTTATGCAGTTCAATCATATCTTATGATAATATTTACAAAATTTTGTGAGATATGAAATACATAAATCAAAATATGATAGACATATTTTACCATTTTTTTTTTGTTGACGAAGGGGAAATCCTTTATGGATACCCGAGAGGTCCGGGGGAACCTCTCGGGTTATGTGGGACTCTCCGGGAGATAAAGCCTCCCGGCCTACTCACTAAAACCCCTCCGGGGTACCTTTCCTTAGCCCGTATTGAGAGGTGGAAGGGCATCGCCAAGAAGGCATTCATCCTTCCACCCCTCGGGCAGGGCCGCAGGCGGCCTTACGCTGCCCCGAGCTTGGGGAGGGGGGGGGCGTAAACCCCCCCTCCTCACGAAGCACGAACGACCGCAGCCGCGTGCGGCCTCAGTCCCTGGAGGAGGTGGGGATTAGAACCCCTCCTCCTGCGTTTTGCCTGACTGGAATAAGGCGTCATTCCACGCTGATGCGCCGCAATCTCCTCCGTGCCCGGCGGGCGACGGGCCGTGATAGTGAGAGGACCGCGATGGCCGCGGACGCGCACCGCGCCGCGCGGTGCGCGCTCCGTTCGGCCATTCGCGGGGCCAAGGCCAGGGCCTGGGACGAGCTCCTGAAGGAGCTTGACCGGGACCCATGGGGGCGCCCTTACAGGCTCGTCCTTAACAGGATGAGGCCTGTGGCGCCCCCGGCTGCCGAGGCTCTGGACCCCGAGTTCTTGGACCAGGTAGTGGAGAAGCTTTTCCCCCGGAGGGTGGTTTGCCTCTCTCTAAGGGGGAATCTCCCTCCTGGGATCCAGGGCTCGGGGTCTCGGAGATCGAGCTTTTGGCGGCAGCCAAGAGGCTGGGAGCCAGCGGAAAGGCTCCCGGCCCGGACGGGGTTCCCGGTCGAGTCTGGGCCCTGGCCTTGTGAAGTAGGTGCCCGCCTGAGGCGTCTCTTTGACGCGTGTCTCAGGACGGGCACCTTCCCCTCCTTGTGGAAGAGGGCCAAGCTGGTCCTTATCCGCAAGGAGGGGAAGCCGGCGGAGCAGCCCTCGGCTTACAGGCCGATTTGCTTGCTGGACGAGGTAGGAAAGCTCTTTGAGCGTATCATTGCTGGTTGCCTCGTCCAGCACCTATCGCGGAATGGTCCCCAGCTCTGCGAGGACCAGTTCGGATTCCGGGAGGACCGTTCGACGGTGGATGCCGTTATGCGGCTTAAGGCCCTCTCGGACCGAATTACGGGGGAGGGTGACGTGGCGTTGGCGGTGTCGCTAGACATCGTCAACGCCTTTAATACCCTCCCCTGGGAATGGGTGGGGGAAGCCATGCATTTTCACGGTTTCCCCCTTTACCTCAAAGAGATAATCGCCGATTATTTCCGCGACAGGCAGCTCCAGTTCGTTAATCGACTGGAGCTGGCAACCTGTAGGCCGATGTACTGCGGGGTTCCACAGGGGTCTGTTTTGGGCCCCTTGCTGTGGAACCTCGCGTACGACAGGGTGCTCCGCACGGCCCTCCCCTGGGACAGTTATCTGGTTTGTTACGCAGATGACACACTGGTGCTGTCCCGGGGGAGAAATTGGAGGGAAGCGCGGGACGCAGCCAACGCCGCGCTCCGCGCGGTCGTGCGCTCCATGAGTGCTATGGAGCTGGAGGTTGCCCCGCAGAAGACGGAAGCTATCTTCTTTTATAGGAAGGAGCAGGAGCAACCTCCCCCCACCCAAGTTTGGGTGGGGGAAGTCCGTGTCTGGGTGGGGCCCTATATGAATTATCTGGGCCTCACCCTGGACGGGCTCTGGGGATTTGAGGAGCATTTTGCTCGGACGATCCCCAGAGCGGACAGGATGGCGGCCGCTTTAGGCCGCCTCCTGCCCAACGTCGGTGGTCCAGCCTCCAAAACAAGGAGGCTCTACGCCGACGTCGTGCAGTCGGTGTCTCTTTACGGGGCACCGATCTGGTCCGAGGCCGCGGGGGCCAGTCGGCGAATTCAGGCGAGCTTTCGCCGCTTGCAGCGCCGGCTGGCCATCCGCATAATCCGGGCCTATTGCACGACGTAGTGGGTGGCGGACACGGCCCTGGCGGGCCTTCCCCCATTGGAGCTCCTGGCGGACTCGTACGCCGAAGTTTATCGGCGTACGAGGAACCCAGGAGGCTTGGGGAGGGCCCGCTTAACACCAGAAGCCGTGGGCAAAATTAGGCGGCCAGCCCGCCAGGGTGTCCTGGAGGCCTGGCAGGCCTCCATCCGGAACGCCCGGGCGGGCTGCTGGACCATCGACGCCGTCCAGCCCTGCCTGCCCGAGTGGGCAGGCAGGAGAGGGCACGGACTTACGTTCCATCTGTCGCAGGTGCTCACCGGGCATGGCTGCTTCGGTGAGTACCTGCACAGAATTGGCAGGGAGCGCACGACCGGGTGCCACCATTGCGCGGCCGGTCGGGACTCGGCGCACCACACTCTGGTTGAGTGTGATGCCTGGGTGGAAGAGCGCCGGGTCCTGACCGAAATGGTTGGCACCGACCTCTCCCTCCCGGCATTGGTCCAATCAATGCTGGGAGGGGAGGACAAATGGAAGGCCGTCTCCTCCTTCTGCGGCATAGTTATGTCGCGGAAGGAGGAGGCGGAACGTATAAGGAGGGGGGAGGTGGAGATAGTACCTCCTACCTCCCCCTCCCAGGGAGGGACCCATGACGGCGTCGGCGGCGGGGCCACTCCCCCTCCTACCATTAGGAGGGTTCGGAGGATCCCCGTCACCGACTGGCCCACCTGCGGCCGTGACTACACGGGGGCCCTCTCTGAAGACCGGGGGTTTCTCCTCTGTCCAAGGGGGGGGCCCCCTCAATAAGCCGCCCGGCGGGGGGCGGGCCGTGAGCGGGGCATGGCCGCGTCGCACATGCGCACGGCCATGTCCCCTACCTCCTTGGCCTCGGCCTCGGCGTCGACGTGATCCGTTGGTAAGTCGGACCACGTCTCGACCGCGGCCGAGGCCAAAAGCTTGTCGCGGCATAGCCACGACAAGACCCATCTCCGGGAAGGTGAACGCCCCCTCACTCGGCGGCGGAGCAGCACCTCACGGGGGGTGGCCGTGAGGACCACCTCTAGACATATTTTACCATAAGATATGATAGACAAATTTTCTATCACTTTCTATCTAACATTTTAAGCAGGGATATCAGTGTTAGAAGTTAATTATTATAACATTTTATCCAATTTTGAGTTAAAGTTTGTTTTATTGTTTTTAAAAGAGTTACTAATATGTATAATATTTAAGAGAAGAATTTATTATAACATTAATTGTGTACATTTTTTATTTCATACATTATACGTAAATATCAATAATTTTATTAACAATCTTTTAGTTCCATCATAGAAAATTATTATTCGCTCTAAGAAATTGGTCAGTGATAAATTATTATTATTTAGTACGAGTAATAAAACTACTAAGCAGCAATACCTTGTCACTAGCTAATTTATTACAGCCAGAAATACTTTTGTAGAGGTTAACTATATTATACTGCAATTACTTCATTTTGAAACTTCGTGCTCCCACATCCAAAGACATGGCGATGGGTCACGTGAATGTAAAACTCCAACATCAAAGATGCTGACAGTTAGGGCCCGAGCACAGACCATTGCATAACGCATAACGCATATGCATAAGAAATCTGATTGGTCCGTTAGCATGTGCATAAAGAATTCGACCAATCGAATTTCTTATGCATATGTATTATGCATTATGCAAAAGTCTGTGCTCCCAGCCTTACTGTCGTAACTGGATGTTCTTAAACTGTGATATAACTATACACAGTAGCGACAGTGAATGTCGGCCTCGATATAGGTTATGGTCAACTTGGTGTTACAAATGCTTCGAAGTATTCTTCTTTTCCTTCCTTTTAATAAAGAAAAAAAAAGAAGAAGAACGCTTCAAAACATTTGTAGCGTCAAGTGAATTGCAGCCATAATTAGCAGACAAATTCAATATTTCGCATTTTTTATTATTCTATTTGTTTGGGAATTATTTGAGCAAGTTTAAGAAAGAATTCTCATAGTTTGAGAAATAATAGTTTATTTACAGTTAATAAAAATAAGTTCGACGTTTAGATAGCAAAAAAATTTTTTTAATTTTTTTTTAATCGACGTAGAATTATTTGAGAAACATTCGTCTAACGGTCCCATAGTTTGGGAAATAATAATTTCGATGTAATAAATAAATATAAATGTTGGTAATTTTATAGAATAACGTGAATTTCAAACATGTGTGACGACACCTCTCCCTCCCCGTCACGGTCCAGTCAACACGTGTGCTTCGGCGCCAATAATACTCCGAGACACCGCTCGCGAGACACTTGCCCCGCCACTACTCGGCCGGGTATAAAAGGCGGCCGCGTCGAATCGAGACCAGTCCTCGCGGTCGGGTGCTACCGACCGCTTCCTCTACATGGCGAATGGGCGCTACCGTTCACAGCTGCGAGTTACCAGTGTGTAAGCTTTCCCCCTACCGGAAGATCTCTACCTTGTCACCTCCTACCCGAGTCGGGAGCTACCGGCTCTTCCGCACAGCGAACAGGAGCTACTGTTCGCATCCGGGTGCTACCGGAGTGCAAGTTTCCCTCCCTCGAGAGCTACCAAGGGACTACACTACCTGACCTGTTCCCATATATGTAATACTCCTATATTGCTAACTCCGTATCTTCACAATGAGAGGATCGAGCCCCATAAAAGAGAGACGCACGAATTCCAAATATGGGCATTCGGTCAAGCCTCATTATGCACAGGCGCGTCTATTGAGTGAGTGTGAGCGAGAGACTAAGCATTAGAAAATGAGACGGAAAGAACACGAAAAGAGAAAACATTACCTGGTCGTGTCTGTCTAACGCTGTTAGCGCATGCGCACAAAGCAGCTGAACCGTACGCGAGAGAGAGACTATTATACGTCTGTACCGTAATGTTTGGACTAAGATCGACACTCTTCTAGCAATATAGGAGTATTACATATATGCCTGTTCCCAGTCCGGATGCTACCAAGCACCACGCCGAACACCGTTCATCGCGAGTGCGTGTCGCGTCGCGGAGACATAAGTCTGCATCTAGTTATAAGTCCGCGTCCGCGCCTAGTTCATAAGTCCGCCCCTAGCTATAAAGGTACAATTTCATGCAGCGAAGTTTCGCTGGCGAAGTTCCCCCACTCCGCCGATTCGAGCGAGTCAGCGAAGGAACGCTGATAGTTCGACATTGCTCAACTATCAGCGAAGCAACGCAGCGAAACAAACGCCTTATTTAACCTAGCGACGTATTTTTCTATTGGATTTCTAACAATTCCTCCAACTGAGTTGCATTCATTCGAAAGTAATTGTGAAAACGAAGATCTTCCAATTTTAATTTGGGGACTGATGCAAAATAAAAACTATTTTCTTTGCGATTTTCAAAAATGGGTGCTACAATTGGCCCAACAATTTTTTTTCGCATATTTTTGTTTTTTATTTTGCACAACATGATGTATCACAGCAGTTGCTCCGGCTATACGTCGTCTTCTAACTTTTGTTCTATTACGACTGCTGCAATACGTTTAAACTGCTCCATATAATGCAGGTATTGCTGGCTATTCTCCATTTTTGTCTGCAGTCTTTATATTTTTTTTACGATATGTTTTTTGGCACTATTTGGTTGTACATACATAAACCGTATTAACCGTCAAAACAACAGCTGGGGTAGCTTCGCTGGCGAAGCTTCGCTCCATGAAAAGGTAAGGTCCGAATTTATAGTCGTTTCTCAAATCTTGAGACGTAAGAATTTCTCAAATCTCAAGTTGTTTCTTTACATTGTGAGAGCTGATCTTGTCTACTTTATAATCTATGGTTCAAGAGAGAAAAGGAAGGGCACATAAAATCTTATGTACTCTTCCTTTTCTCTCTTGAACCATAGATTATAAAGTAGACAAAATCAGTTCTCACAATGTAAAGAAACAACTTGAGATTTGAGAAATTCTTACGTCTCAAGATTTGAGAAACGACTATAAATTCGGACCTAAGAGGGCTTAGCGAAGAGCGTTTCTTCGCTGCTTCGTTTTCGGCGGAGTGGGGGAACTTCGCCAGCGAAGCTTCGCTGCATGAAATTGTACCTTAAGTCTGCGTTTAGTTGTAAGCCCGCGTCTAGTTTCTAAGTCCGCACCTAGCTATAAGTTCGAGCCTAGCCATAAGCGTGTGAGCCAGCGCGACCTGTACGCTCACTCTCACACACACACACACACACACACACACGCACGCACGCACACACGCGCCGCACACACCGCACGCACACACCACCACACACCTGTGCGCCACATACACCTCTGTAGATAACTAAGATATGTATATATATATGTAACTAAGATATGTATATATATAGATATATGTATAGATTTAAGGAATAAACATCTGTGTTAACAAATATCAGAACAGTGTTTCACCCCTTTCTCACCCTAGCCCCGGCGAGCTATTCCCACCGATCCCAGCGTGTAAAAGAAGTACCGTCACCCATGTATATTATAATACAATATCATTCGAGATGCGGGGGGACCTTCGGCCCCATAGATTTGAGTTAAACCTCGAGTATATGTATATAGTATAGACATCTGTGGTTAAACCTCGTTTTGCGTAGAAAATTGTAAATCCATATAAAACCTAGCTTTGTGTCAAAAATTGCAAAGCCATGTGGAACCTTATTTCGCATTGGGTTTGCAACTTTCCACGCAAAACGAGGTTTAACTCAAACCTATGGCCAAAGGTCCCCTCCTCCCGCACCCCGAATGATACTGTGGGTGTTTACGATAATTCGGTTAAGAGTTATTTCAACTAGGGCTAAAAGATATGACAGGCACAACTATGTTCATGATCCATGACAAACCAAGGCTGTCCGATAAGTCGGTTTGGTTGGCTAGCTAAATTAACCTAATGAATACTGTGCAACAGTATTCTCAAGTAATAGAATATTGTAAAATGTGAGACGATTACATTTGAAAATAAGTAGTTAATTTTTATAAAAATTACAAGTACTATATTGAAGTATGGAAAACTATTTACAAATATTTTTTTCACTTAAATATAATATAGTTGCTCGTATCACTTATCAACATCTAATTATAAAACATCAAAATCTTTGTTAAAAATAATAGTAATAATATTAAAAATTACGTATCCATGCAATAATTTCCGATTGAGTCAAGTTTATATTACAATAGTATTATTGCGGAACATAATATAACGTGTTAATTCAATTTACTATCAAGAAATGTTATTACTATCAAATGTTATTAACAAATAAACCTAATAGTATAAAGTTTTTTTCATTTAATAGTATTAGATATTAAGTGCTTTGAAACAAATAAAACAGATACATTTATACTGAATAATAAACTAATTCTGAAAGGATAAAATTGTTTACCGATCATTACAAAATGAGATAATTATTACAGTACAACTGTTTTAGTTATTTCCAGCAATTGTTACTAGTGTGCTAAATAGTATATTTTCAAACATAGAATCATATTATTATACTACAATCTGTAAAACACATAATACTAAAAAATTTTTTATCTTTATTGTTTATTAGATATATAACAAGTATAAAATAAAGTTTTTATTGCTGTGAATTTGAAATACATTTTTAAAAAGAAAAACCCAGAAATACATCAACATAAAATTTTAAACGTTGATGAAATGCTGATAAATGCTGTGATGAAGAAATCATGTTTGTGGGATCATACCATTTCTGTGAAGCTTAGAAGTACCATTAATTGTAAAAGAAGCATGGCTGGAAGTAGCAAAAGAATTAGGTTTAAACATTAATTTACATTTCATAAAAATTAACAAATTAACTTAGATTATCGTAATATTTAATTCCAATAAAATGTATATATTTTAAATTATTTGAGGTAGATGATATTTATATAAAGAAACGTTCGCGAAATCTTAGAGATTCTCACAAGAAAGCAAGAAAGAAGACAACTTAGCTTATATACTTAGTGGCTTAGCAGCACCAGCATCAGACAACAAAGAGAGTTTTCGGTTTTATGATCCAATGAAATTTTTGAACGACTCAATGAATTCTAGACCGTAAGTGTAAGTTTAAAGATAATATTTAAACAAAAATAAATTATAATACAATTCTACATTATATTAATAAAAAAATCTTTACTTTAATATTACAGTACAAAGAGCAATATTTCTCAAGATTCATGTGATTTCTTCGACTTCAACGAAGGAAGCAACTCTGATGCACTTTCTACTGCAGATGGACAATCCATTGACATGGAATCCATTAGTGAAACATCAGGAATACGTGGCAGCTCATTTGATCATAACCAGTTTACGGAGCACACCAAACGTAAGCTATTTTGAACAAGTTATTAAATTAATATGTTATGATCTTAGAAACAATCCATTTTACTTTCAAAAACTATTCTGAATCATTAGGTTTTGAATAAAAGGTAAATTATTTCAGTGGTTTTAAACAGTTTGTTAAATTAAAATTAGTTGTCAAAAGCTATAAGATACTTTCAAACTTTGAAAACTGTACAGAGTGCATCGCTGTTTGAATAAAGATAAGTGACTGCCTATTTAAATATATCAATAAATATATAAAAAACTACTTCTAAAGACATTGTTGAAGTCATGAAACTTTTATTCGAATCCTAATATGACTCAGAACAGCTTTCGAACCTAGAATTCATTGTTTATTTGAAGATAATAAGATACTGGGTGTAAGTTTAAAAACTATATAAAGTCCTCATTAGGGGGTTTCAATATTACACAATTGTTTCAAAAACAAAGTATTTTTGTATTTATAATATGTATTCAAATAAAAATATTTTTCTATTAATAATAATTTATAATTTAATGAAATACTCATAATATTTCAGGCAGCACAAGAAAACACCTGGTTGATTTTTCCCATTTAAAACGAAAGCATTGTTCTCAAATTTTATCGGTAGTAAATTCTAAATAAAGGAGATAATGAGGGTATTATAATAATGCAGCTAAGTAAAATTATGGTAAAACATTCTGAGTAGAAACAGAAGAATACTTCAAAAAGATATTATGAATTAGCATATAAAGCTGAAGGATTTTATAATAAATTAATTTCTTTCTCATACAACGTTCTCTTTTTATTTACTTTTAAAAATTTTGTTAAAAGATAAACTACAATAATACTTACAGAAATATTTTTGTTCAATACAATATCTTATACATATACATTTTACATATATTTTATACATTTTTTATTAAATTACTTGTATAAATATTTTATTTAAAACTCATTGCTTTTTTTTTCTCACTGCCATTCCACAGCAGACCTTCATTAATAAAATAATCTGCACATCTTTCTCTATATTCATTCCATAAATTATTTAAAAAATCTATATTATCTGACAATTTATCTGATTAAATATTTCAAACAATGTTTGTTGTTTATTGTTGTTGTCATTATATATTAAATAACATCTTTCTTGAGAGCACTTTTCAAGTTCTTACATTCTGTCAAAAAGTACTGAATCTGATCATTTAAAAGCCCGTTTAAAGGGATTGTCAAAAATTTTTGTTGCTAAGTTAATTGTCCCTCTTATCCCGACGTGAAGTTTGAGCGCGATCTGTCATTTTAGTTTGTTTGTGTTTGATTTGTCAGTTCATCTCAAGTGTGTTTTGTGATTTTTATAATGGATAAAAATATCGAACAAAGAATTTAAATTTTTGTATTGCAATGGAATTTCGTGTGTGCCGAATCGCTGAAAAATGTTACAGAAGGCTTACGGGGAACTCGACTTTATCAAAAACACGTGCAGAAGGCGGAGTGGTACAGTGTATTCAAAAGCGGTCGATGTGGTGAAGATTTGCCTGTTTTCTTTGATTATCGTGGTGTGTTGTGCACTGGAATTTTGGCAGAAGGTCGTATTTGCAAGAAAAGAATATTACCTGGGCGCTATGCGTTTGTTTGAGAGCAAATTGTCGAAAAGGCCAGGTTTGTGGAAAAGAAAAACTATGGATTTTGGCACCACGATAATGATATGCACCATCCTCACAAGGCTAATATTGTGAACGAATTTCTCGCCAAAAATCTCAAACAAATATCATCGAACAACCACCGTATTCATCTGATATGTATTCCGGCTGGATTTTTCTTTCCAAACTCAAATTACCACTTCGAGACACCTGCTTTCAGTCAGATAGAAGACATAAAGAGAAGAATTGCTGCGGCGAGAACGAAGTCGATTCCGAAAAATTTTAAAAATTTGATGATTGAATTATCGTTGGCATAAGTGTATTACTCTTAGCCTACTTTAAAGGCGATAAATTTGACAATAAATTTGAAATGAATAACAAATATTTTGTGTTTTATTGACCAATTCCCGGTACTTTTTGAATAGAATTTTCTTTATGATGTAGTTGTGCAAAATAGGTGGCACCATCTTCTCCGCTTTTAAGCTTTAAGACGTAGGTGTTAATAGGCCTCCGAAAAGTCGCCATCTCGCTGTAAGTATGTATGCCAAAAACATTTTCAACCACGTGTTTTGGGTTCCATTATGCTGATAATTTTTTTGCGTTTCGTTTAATGGACCAATTTTTAATGACCTTGACCTTGACATATGCTGTCATGTCATCCTCCTGAATGACCCTTCTGAAGGTTTTTAGCTGTCGCTCTGTTTTATTAAAAAGTTACACAAAAATTAACGGAAAATAGCGAAACACACATCCACACGCACACACACACCTCAACTTTTTATTGATATGTTGTTTGCTTTGAGTGACCCTCTCTGAAGGTTTTAAAATTGCTTGTCGATTGTGGTTTCGTATGAATGACAAAGAAGTTTGCAAAAATTTGGAATAATTATTTAATGTAATGATCAATCGAAAAAATTACCACATTGTATATTTCCTACCTTTGTATCATTTCTATTTCTTGAACCGAAAAAGCAATTAAGATATGATAGATTTTCGCACAGATCATTGATAATTGCTTTTTAAATGAAATTATTTTCGCAAAGGCGCGCATGGAGGAGGCAGTCCGCTCCCTGGGGGTTTCACCATCGAGTACACATAGGTGGTTTGCGGAAAGTCGCGAAGCAGTCTAACCGCCCCCTCTGGGGGAAGCTTCATGGGAGCCCACGAAACTGGTTGGTCAACATCAGGCGTGGGCGGAACTCTGCTCGTGCAGAAACAACAGCAAAGCAAGTTCCACCCACCCACACCTGGTGTAGTTTTTCGGTAGTGAGCCCCGGGTAGAGTGGCGGAACACACTGCCCACGTGGAAACTTTCCACGCGAAGTAAGTCCCACCCCACACCTATGTGTGTAGCTTTTCGTGGAGCCCCCAGGGGGCGGAACACACCGCCCACGCGTATAATTTTCAATGAAACAGGTTTCATTTTAAGACAGATTATCAGAATGTTATCTGCAATGAAAATCTCCTCTCGTATATTAGTTTACTGGATTCCGTTTCAAAGTCATAGAAATATTAACAATAGTAGGAATGCCATATACACACACAATAATGTGGGAAAGTTCTTTTTGTTCATTGATCATTGGCGGTAAATGTAAAATGTGTATTCAAAAATAAGCCAAATTTTTCAAACTTTTGTTAATAACTTTTTAAAAACGAGCGACGCTAAAACCTTCAGAAGGTCACTGAGATGAATCTTTGACAACATGGCGTCGTGGGCGTGTCAAGATCATTGAAGGGGGTTAAAACGAAATATTTACTAATTTTTCTTAAATCAAGAACTTTTGCATAAGAAACACATTAGATACAGAGATAGATAGTGGATATGCGTCATCGTCTATACAGTGCTTTGAATTATTATTGTTATTTTCGAGGCAACGCTCCTATTCGATTATTGTGCTCGACGTTTGAGTAGACACGCCGTGAGGCCGAGCCGCCGACAGCGTGTTTCAGGATGTCTCAAAGAAAAAGAAAAGCTAGGACCTTTATATTATTAATAGTATTTTCCTGCAAGAAATAATTCTGCTTCGTAATAAATAATTAATCGGAAATGTTATGAATATATTATATGTAACTATTTCACATCTTATCACGAAAAATTCTACATCATTTAAAAAAGAATATTTATAAAGGAATGCCCTCATTGTATGAGATGAGAACGTATCAATCTACTTTATAGATATCATCCTTCGTAGAATTATGCAAACGACCGATAAATTAGAATAAAATTTTTACATCTTATGTCATAAGATGGAGATAAAATAGAAAAATCGAAACATTCAATAAAAATTTTGCCCTTTATTCTTTGGTCGTTTGCATAATTCTACGAAGCTGATGATATAAAAATTATTGAAGTACTTCGTTCATCATCTCTATACGATGAGGATCTTTATAAATATTCTTTTACAAAAATGATGTAGAATTTTTCTTTGAGATAAGTGAAAATAGCATGGCATAATAATATATTCATAACATTTCGATTAATTTATTTACATACGAAAGAAATTATTTTTGTGAAAATATTACTAATATAAAAAGGTCCCAGCTTTTTTTCTTTAGAGACGTTCGAGAGACACGCTGTCGGGGCTCGGCCGCGCGTCTGCTCGGAGCTGTCGAGCGGCAGTGGAGGGAAGGGGAGGCGTTGCTTCGGGAATCGGCTCGAAAATAGCAACTAATTCCGAGCACTGGCCCAAAATGAATGGCCATTTGGACTGAACAGCCGAAGGCCCAGGAACATTCAATGTGTTAGTTTTTAGTCTTGATTTAATTGATTTATTAGCAAACACTCCAGCACACTAATTATGACCTCTGCTCCTGCCATCTACTAAAAATAAATCCTGTAATTTGTATCTGTAGTGAGATTGAAACTGTGATCTTTTTAATTGTAGTAAACGGAACCTAATGTGAGGGTGCTTGTTATTTAAATTTTACTAAATTTAAATTATATTTTATTTTTAAATATTTTAAAAGGTAACATCTAAAATATAAAATTTATTATTTTATATTACAAAGATGTATGTACTTTTCTTCATAAAAAGAAGGTATAAAATGTATTTTACCCTCTATCACAAATATTTCCCATCTATTGCTCCAAGATTATGAAGAATATCCATATTTTTCAAAACTTTTGTACTTTATCCACTCATCTTTTGTTTGAAGTGACAAAAACTATATTCTTTAACTTATCCCAGATTTTGGAGCCAACTTTATGAACTATATGTGGGAAGTTTTAGCTTCGTGAAGCAGCAGAGAGGCAGCAGCGTACATTTTTAATGCGAAGTAAGTGTTCCACATGGGTTTGCAATTTCCCCTCTTCGACGTGAAACTAGGCTTTTACATGGGTTTACAACTTTCCACGCAAAACGAGGTTCAACCTAAATCTATAAGGCCGAAGCCCTCCCAAGTAACGAAATGAATGATTACAAGATGTATGTTTGAAATTCACGCTATTATGAAATTACTGAAATTTCTGGCTTGTTTCATTTACATCAAAATTATTATTTCCCAAAACTATGGGATTGTTATACAAATGTTTCAAATAATCTATTTTCGTCGATTTTAAAAATTTTTAAATTTTTCATGCCATATCTAGACGCAAACTTATTTTTATTAACTGTAAATAAACTATTATTTCCCAAACTATGAGAATTTTTCTAAACTTGCCCAAATGATTTTCAAACGAATGAATCAAGGCCATGTAAGGGGCGGGGCGAGCGGGGCGGAAGCGCCCCTGGGCGCCGTGGTGTGCAGTCGGGCGTCGCAAGAAGGAGTACTGCAGTGCGCCAAGTGCGCCAGTATTAATAATAATTTATTCAACATTTTGTTATCTACTATTACAAAACAATAATTTATTATGTATACATATGTACATACTGTTTATATACATATACATCTAAAAATTCCTCTGACACTTTACCGATGGTGCCCCCTTTGCTAGGGCTGGCGTGGCATACATACATATTACGGTAACTCATTTTTGCGGCGCTCGGCCGCTAAGCACGCGCGCGTGTGGGAGCAAGCGAGGGGGCGCTTATTTTAAGTCCTGCCCCTGGGCGTCATAAATCCTCAAACCGGCCCTGGAAATAACAAAAATGCGAAATATTGAATTTGTTTGCTAACTATATCGAGGGTCTATTAAAGTTCTAAATATCAAATGCGCCAACTCGTCCCTTTTCCTGATTGGTCTTCTACTTTTCTAGTGATTGAATCTAAAATGGCGACAACGATGATAGTTTATGCAATTTACAGTCGCCGGACATTGATTTGTTCCGTGACCCTTTTCTGCGGGGGCAAGGGGGAATATGGATGTGGGCCCCGCCGATATCTCTCGGTCGCCCTATGTTACCGATTGTACAGCGCTGCGCGCCTAACTAGTTACCCGTTGTAACAGTAGTCGTTAAGTCTTCGAACGACACTTCCGTCTCGTACATTGTACCGTAAGACCTAAAAATACATTGTTGAGTTTAATCCCTGTGTGCCTCGTTATTCCACCTCTGTCTAAGATACAGTGGGCATCCTATTCAGAGAGCGTTATCTCATCGAGAACCGTCTTGGTGAAGCCTAAGCCCCACATTGGTGACCCTCCCGACGTGATTTTTTCCACCGACGTGATTTTTCCCCACCGACGTGTTACGTCATTGCCGGCTTTTACGTCGCACCTCTTGCCGACGTTGTGAATGGACCGTCGCATTGAGCACCAGGATTCTGGCCATCCCTGCACGCTGTTTCATTCGAGACGAAGTCATCGCCGGATAGTCGTTCACAATGAACCACAGTGAGGTCTCTGTCCAGAGGTGGCATCGTGCACCGGCGAGGACGTAACGAACCCTCGCCGCTCGAGCCGCTATTGTTCTTGCAAGGACGAGCTCGTGTTGAGTCAACGCCATTCTTGACGAACCAGCGCTGATGTCATCATCTTCCATCGGTGCCGACGCAGCTACCGCCATTTTCCGCGCAGAGACGCGCACGTGGCAGGCCGCATTTTTCATCGACGGTTTCGACGTGGTTTTCGCCGTTCCTGACGTGCCAACGCCGATGTCGCCATCTCAGACGAAGTTGACGCAATCATCGACTCTAACAAGTGACCCTTTTTATTAATTTTTAGTTCATAGTTTCTAAGTCCGCGTGCGAATTTTTAGCTTAAGTGTGCGCTATTACCTTTAAGTGCGCCTATTTTAGATTCCGCTTCAATCTGCCAAATGTCGATTTCGAATCTTCCTGATAGCGCTGAAGCTCAGGTCAGTGCGTACCGCATGCCTAAGATTCCGCCCTTCTGGCACGATGATTTGAACTTTGGTTCGTGCAAAGTCGAGGCGTCTTTTTCATGTCGCAAAATATAAGATCAGACCAGACCAAGGCCATCTGCTCATCAGCGGTCTAGACAGTGCAGTCATTAAACATGTTAGGATCTTATCACTCCAGGTGCTTCTCCCGAAAATTTTTATTGTTCGCTAAAAGAGCGTATTTTGGCGACATTTATGGTTCTGCCTGAGCACGTTTGCGTCAATTACTTAAAGGCCATCCTTCCGATGCCCGTAAGCCGTCTCATCTTTTAAGCCACATGCGTCAGTTGAGCGGCGATCAGTGGTTCCGCAATTTTGAAATCTCTATTCATTTTCTCGAGCAGTTGCCTGAACATTTTCGTCCAGTCTTAGTAGCTTTGAACGAGCCGGATCTCCAGAAGTTGGCCGAAATCGCGGATAAAATCGCCGATATGTCTAATTTTGACCTCGCGTTAGCCCCCTGTTCAAAGAAAATGTTGTCGCGGTTATAAATTCCCCGCCCAAGCCCTCAGGTTAATTCCGAGATAGCTGAAATTACCCAGCGCCTGCTGCGTTGGAGGACAAGTCCACAAAGGGGGCGTCAAGCAAAAAACGTCCCACTGAACGTCGCGACACAGCTTGAGCTGCTGAAACGCTTTTCGGCCATGGAAAGGAAATTGGCCAAACTGCAACGAGACTGCCGGTCATCGCGTTCGCGTGCCAGTTCTGGGTTGGTTGAGGATGCCCGTCCGACGCCAAACCCGGTCTTTTTGTGCCGCGTATGAAAAATACGGCCTCAATGCAACATGCAAGAAGCCCTGCGCTTGAAAGACCCAGAGTCGTCGGGAAACGAGTAGCGCTTTCCGTTCTGAGACGTCCGGAAAGAGCAAACGTCGTGAAAAATTGTTCCTCTTTATCGATCGCGTTACGAATCATCGTTTTTAATCGACACCGAGCCGAAATTCTGTTATTGCTGCCTCCGCGGTTTCCTAAGAAAACCCCCGCCGTTTTTGAAACTTTTGCCGCTAATAACACGTATAGAGACCTATGGAGAACGACGTATGACCTTAAATCTAGGTTGCGTCGCCCTTTCACGTGGAATTTAACGTCGCCGGTTAAATTCCTTTCAATCATCGGCGCAGACCTTTCTCGGTCATTTCTGGTTTGGATATTAAAAACGTCGCCCTTGTCGATACTTCAACCACCTTACGTCGTTTTGTTGCGTTAGCTCTGTTCCCTGTAACACAATTTCACAGTCAATCTGTCGAATAAATCCGCTATTGATATCCTGAAAAGCTGAATTCATTGAAAGGAATTACCGGCATTATTCAAAGTTCCTTTAAACCCCCAAGGATGTGGAACAATTACATCATCACTACTGGTCCTCCTACCGCGGAACGTCCCCTGACGGCTACCCCCTCCGACAAACTCTAAAGCCGCGAAAGCAGAGTTTTAAGCAGTTCAGAACTAGGGTGTTTGTCGCCCTTCAAGTAGCCCTTGGCATACCCCCTCACACCTTGTCCGTAAAAAGTCAGGTAGATTGGCGCGTTTGCGTGTGACCACCGACGTTTGAATGCCATTGCCTCGTTCCGGATAAATACCTTAAACCTGCACATCCACGATTTTTCTTCAAATCTCGTGGGCAAAAATTTTTCTTCCTAGATCCCTTAGAGCTACCATCAAATTCCGGTAGTTAAGGACGACATACAGAAAAACTGGCGGTTATCACCCGTTCGGCCTTTTCGAATTCACTGCAATGACTTTTTGGGCCTACGTAACGTCGCGCAGACATTTTCAAACGTTATTTTTACACTGCGCCCTTAGAGATCTCGATTTTATTCATGTTTACATTGATGATATTCTTATAGCTTCTTTCATCCATTAAGAACATAAAATGCATCTCCGTGCCAGTCTTCAATAGACTCAGAGATTTCGGCCCGTACATTAATCTTGAGAAATGCGTTTTCGTGTCGAAATAATTTTCGCCATTGTATTAATGCTCGTGGCTTTAAAACCACCTTGAAAAAGGTCACCGCAGTAAGATTTTCCGAAGCCGCGTACCATAGTCGAGTTACGTCGTTTTTTTCTCGGTTTGTTAAATTCTTTATAGGCGTATTCTCCGCACGCCGCGAACGTTCAAGCCCCCTCTTCACGTTCTTAACTGATTGCCCCGCGTAAGAACGATAAGCGGAGATTCCTCTTGACTCCTGAGGCCGAGACCGCTTTTTGTCAGATGTAAGCAAGATCTGGCAAACGCTGCGTTCTTTTAGCCCATCCTTCCGACGCGGTTGGAAACCTGCATTGTCACGGACGCTTCCGCCACTGCTCGCCATGGCGCCGTCCTAGAGAACAAAACTGGCGAATAAATGAGCCCGCTCTGCTTTTCCCAGAAAGCCTAGTCCCGCGCAGCGTAACTTTACACATATGACCGTGTGAGCAACTGCGGTTTACGAAGCGATTAAGTTCTTTTCCGGCACTTTCTGGAGGGCTGCGGCGTGTTAAAAATCCAACGGACCACAAAACCGTTAATTTACGCAACTTTTACAACTCCGATAAAAAGCCCCGAGGCAAGTGGAGACAATTATCTTTCATTGCTCAGTTAACCACCAATGTCGAATTTATTCCGGCACGATAATCGTTGAAACAAGAGACAGTCTGTCGCGGGTAGATGCCCCAGCTCCCGTCGATATTTTTAATGATCTGCGGAACACCAGTCGCGTGACGATGAGCTTTAAATGCCTTCTGCCTCCGCTACGTTCCCTTTAAATTTAAAAATTCATCTGGGGCCCTCCCCACGCGGAATTATACTGAAATGTCGGCGAGACCATACGTCCGGTACATCCCTTTCTTTCTTAGAAAGCGGATTGAGTTATTTCATAATCCTGCTCATCCTAGCGCTAAAGCTACCGATCAGATCATTAGACAACGCTGATCTGGCCTAATCATCCATCGGCGGGAATGGGCGCGCACTTTGCATCCCGAATGCCGTGCGGCAAAGTTACGCGGCATATTAAACTAATCCCCGCGCACTTTACCGCCTCCTGATTCGTTTCTCGGTCCATATGGACATCATAGGGCCTTTCTACCGTTATGTAAAAACCAGATACTTGCCTCTACGCTGATAGACCGTTTTTCGCGTTGGCTGGAAGCCCTCTCTTCATTGTGTGATATTTCTTTTAAGCGAAAAACGGTAGCTCGCATGACCAATGGATCGCACGATTTGGCGCCACGCATCCCCTCACTCACCGATCAGGGCGCCCAACCTGAACCATTTCAGCCTTTTACCGCTCGGTTATCATTAGCTGGTTGCAAGCGTATCCGCACCACCGCGTAATCATCACCCCGCGGTTAATGGGTTGACCGAAAGGTGGCACCGCACCCAAAAAGCGGCGATTATTGCGGTGTCACGATTCTCCGTGATTGGGTTAGCGTTTTGTCAACCGTGTTGCTTGGTTTACGCACCCATGTTAGACTATCAACCGGCGCTTCCCGGCGGAATTCATTTACGGCACCTTACCTTACGCGTGCCAGAGAATTTTTCTTCCAGTTATATTTCATCGGACCCGCAAATTTCATTGAAGATTTCCGACAATTTATGTCAAGTCAAACTGTTCCCCAGCGCACCATTAAAAAGCGTCCGTTTTGCTTTTTATGACTTATACTCTTGTAATAATATCGTGTTCCTTCGTTGTGAGACGTGGTTACAAAAAGCCTCTAGAAAATCCATACCTCGGTCCCTTTAAAATCCTTCCAGCGTGATTCCGAACAAGTTTTTATGCAGTTGAAGTGAATGGAAAACCACAAAGTGTGTCGTCGAGCGGTTAAAACCAGCGTTTGTTATAAACGACGTTATTCCTGTAATTCAGATTCAGGCTCACATCCCGCAAGCCTGACGATTATACGTCATATTCCGGACCAAAAAGAGCGTAGTTTTTAAGACTGCATAATTGTAAGCCTGCGTAATTGTTACTAACCAGCGTATTTTGTAAGCCACATAGTTTTTAAGACAACGTAGTTTCGTTTTCAGCGTTAATTTTAAAGTCTTTACCCCTTCATTTTGCAACAAATAACAGTTACTTATTTTGTTTAGTCTTTGCAAGCAATGATGGATCTCAAGTAGATCCTAAGTACCCTTGTTTTCATTTACATTACGTTTACACTTAGGGGGTAGTGGGCCCTGCCGATATCTCACGTCCTACGTTGGTCCGATTGTAATAGAAGTTGCGCGCCCAACTAGTTACCCGTTGTAACAGTAGTCGTTAGACAAAGGGAACGACACCGGTCCTGCGTACGTACCATGTAAGACCCTAAAATACATTATTGAGTTTAATCCTGTGTGCTCCCTGTTATTCCACCTCTGTCTACACAGTGGGCATCCCTATTTCAGAGCGTTATCTCATCGGAGAACCGTCTTTGGTGAAAGCTCCAAGCCCCACATGGAGAATATCCGTGGTGCCATCCAGCGGCGGCGAATTACAAATCGATTTCGATTTATCGATTAAAATAAATAAAATGTATATATATGTATACATCTCATCTTATTTATTTTTTTAAGAAAAAGTCACGTATTAACCCATGTTACCCATGGTCGATACCAGGTCGATAAATCGAGGA
Source organism: Crematogaster levior (assembly GCA_901521435.1). Lineage (NCBI taxonomy): Eukaryota > Metazoa > Arthropoda > Insecta > Hymenoptera > Formicidae > Crematogaster > Crematogaster levior. The sequence goes on from CABEGB010001373.1 coordinate 75,194, forward strand.
CGGTTAGTCACTGCTGGATGGCGCCACGGATATTCTCCACTCCCCCTGCTCTGGAAAGGGAACACGGAACAAATCAATGTCGGCGAGTGTGTACATTGGACCACTAAAGCTCGTGACACACGGTAATGATTTTTTTTACGGGATTGCTTACGAGAAGAACCAATTAGGATTACTTTTTAAATCACTTGAGCTAAAATTTTGTATTCTTATTGGTTCTTATTGGTACCAAGTTTATTAAAAGCCGCTTTAGGCACTCATCACTACTACTACGCAAGGTCTTATTAGATGAACGACAGGAGAAGAAAAAGGAAGGTCTCTTCACATGAACGCCATTTTGGGGGCTGGCGTGAAGTATGTGTGTATGGGCGTATGTATATATGGATACATTGACAGATTACCTAACAAAAAAATTTAGGTTAAACATCTGAAGATAGCGGTCCCGCCATTTTGGGGCCAAATATCTAAATATGATGGGAAGATCTTCCTTTCCCTCCTCCCGTCGTTCATCTACAAACCTTGCCACCACGGCACCAATGTCGTGTGAAGTATAAGCATGATGTAAACTATATAGATTTTTTTAGTATTGCAGTGAATATCGGAACGCAACCTAGATCTAAGATGGCGGCGTGGCAGATGGTAGGGGGCACATATATGTAATAATTCATATAGAGTTACGCACACAAAAATGCAAGTGTTGTTGATAAACATAACATAAGACCGCTGACCAATGCACATTTTATGTAAATCAATATGGCGACTTTTTCTAGGTGTTTATTGGTCCAGCGGTCTTATGTTATGTTTATGCAACGTTATGCATTTTGTGTGCGATAGCCCTAACTCCGTATCTTTACAATGAAAGGATCGAGGCCCATAAAAGAAAGACGCACGATTTCCAAATATAGTCAGACGGTTAAGCCTCGTTATGCGCAGGCGCGTCTATTAAGTGTGAGCGAGAGGCTAAGCATTAGAAAATGAGACGGAAAGAACACGAAAAGAGAAAACATTACCTGGGGCCGTATTCTTGAAATTTTTGCGTATACGTAGATTTTATTGCGCAGCTATTTTACGGTATGATTAAACCTGCGCAGTAAAACTTACGCATACGCAATTATTTCAAGAATATGGCCCCTGGTCGTGTCTGCTTAAAGATGCGAATTCATTGCAGCGAGAAATCGCTGGCGACTTTCCCCCTCCATCCCAATCTCGTAGTAGCTGCTAGTAGCAGCGACAAATCGTCGAAGTTCGGCCTGTCCGAACTTCAAGCGACAAGTCGACACATCGTGACAAAATGAAAGCCAAGTTCTTTAGGTTCTATGCACTCGAACAACATACATCTTTTTGCAGTTGTGCTCCAAATCAATAATATTCCAACTGCGTTGCCGACATTCGAAAAATAGTTATGGTAACGCATGCCATTTTCGTCAGTTTAGGTATGGATACGTGTGAAAAACTATGGTCTTTACGATCTTTTTAAATATGGAGCTACCCATACTGCTTCTTTTGTAATTCCGCTTCTTTTGCATTCTTTTAACTCCAACATTACAGCAGTTGCTACATTACAAACCGTCGCTTCCTGATTGCTCTTGCTACTGCTGTTCTAAAATATTTAGCCAAATCAGCGGAATCATCTGTTAGGAACGTATTGTCACCCATTTTCATTTACAGCTGTTCACTTTAAAAACAATACCTCTGAAAATAATTAACATTTAGGGCCCCCGGTTCCACACTGTGGGTGGTTAACTCGAGTAATCGAGGTTCAACTCTCTAAACTATAGGTTTAAGGAAATTGGTGGCGTTCCACAACTGCCTTAACTCTTAGTTATTCACTGTTGCCCTTGAAGAAGATGAACGCCCAACTTTGGGCGTTTAACGAATTTAACTGAGGTTTACGATCGTGATAACGCTCTTTAGAAGTTATGATGTATAAGATTGCCTTTGTGCTTCATATGTGTTTAATTGAGAAAAATATTGCATTTTACCAAATATACCGGAAAAATGGATTTTTGTAACATGTATTATCATCATCAGATGATAATACAATACAATACAATACAATACAATATTATACAATATTATACATATTTTACAATATTATATATATATACAATATATACAAAATTTATGTATAATTATCTCGAAAGCATATGAAATATATATATAACCTGCTACACAATCGCTGTCAAATGGATTCTGTAACCATCGACTCGATGGTTGAATAACACTTTTTCACTCTTTCGGCTATCGGATTATCAGGGACAGCCATCTTTCCGCCGCCTACACACATCAATTATTAATTAATAAAAAGCATTTAATAAATAATTAATAAAAAGTATGTTATATATGTTTGTACATATTTATGGACATATAAATATTAAATATACTTGTATACAATACCTGTTGCAAAACTTGTTTACGTACTTCCGCAAAAATGTTTTCGGGTCTTATTTTTAAATTATCCCAACTTTTTAGCGACGCCATTTTCGGTTTTCAGTGCATCTGCTATTGGGCCCAATGACTTATGTCTAACTAACATTTTCTTTGTCTTTACATTGTCAGTTTGCTTGTTTTCAATTATACATTTCTTCTTTTCTTAAGATTTCAAATTAATATAATTTTTCCTCTTGTGGAAAATTCGGTAGCCACTTCTTGCTAATGACATTACACAAAATTTATTACAATAAAATAATTGAACAGTTGAATTTCAATCTTCTTTGCAAAATCTCAACAACCAATAACAGTTCACATTTGAGGAGAAAGATATGTATATTCTGAGTTTCAGTGAATATAAGTTTACGCGTAACCTATGTTAAATGACTTGTGGAACGCGATACAGATAACAGGCTTACATCAGCGTTAAGATCGTTCAGTTAAACTCGAGTTGCATTTGAAAAATTGAACTGGGCCTAGTCGCTAAAGATTTGTCGCCATTGATGAATATGTATGGGAGAAAAGCGACAGATACTTGTCGCTAGCGTCATTTCTCCTCCACTTTCTCCCAAGTCGCCAGCGATTTCTCGCCGCCGCAATGAATTCGCACCTTAATACAGTTGTTAGCGCATGCGCACAAAGCAGCTGCGCGCGAGAGAGAGAGACTATTATACGTCTGTACCGTAATGTTTGGCCTGAAATCTCCACCATTTTCCAGCAATATAGGAGTATTACATATATGGGGTACACATGGTGGAAGCATATACAAGTATAGAGATATTAGACCAGGGGAAAAGTGCGCGAAGGCCACGCTGCCTGTGACGCGATAGAGGCTAAGAAAGAGACAGATGCAAAAGTTTCCCGTCCTTTCTAGCCGAACGCTGTGATTAGCTCCCGCGCTTAGGCTCCGCCGACCACGACGCCGAGAGAGGGGGAGAAAGCGATTGGCAAAACCATGTAGCCAATGGCCTAGTTTCCACCGAAGCTAACTTAATCCGGCATATATGTAATACTACCATATTGCTATCACGCCCTTCCCAATAAGCGGCATGAGTTGAGGGAGCGAGATAGAAAATAACGGTACATGCGCATGTGTGTCAAAGTACAAGGGAACTGTACATGCAACGTTCAACGTTGAACTTATGCGTCTACTAACGCGTACAGGCATATATGTAAGGCAGAAAGTAATATAAAAAGCCGTTTATTATATATAATATGACTTATTGAATTAATATTATGATAAGAAAAATGTCTAAATAAAAACGAGATACATCATCTGTTTCTTGCAATCCGCAAACTTTAATCAATTTTTCTGTATTTGCTTTCTTTGAAATCAAAAATAATTTAATTATTGTGTGTGAACGATCGTGTATACTTAATCTCATTATTGTCATTAAATTTACTTTGCAAAAAGAAATAGATTTCTTTTAGTGCCCTTGTTTGCCTTTTTACTTTTACACTTGTAGCACGATCGCACCATTATTATTATTTTTATTTTTATAACTTTTTATAACAAATAAAAGTAATAAAAATCACAGTATTCATACTTTTGACAGAAGTATCAAGAATTAACGACTCTATTAGGTTGCTGTTGACCCAACGCGAGCATGCGTATTTGTGTCAAAAGGCTAATGAATTGTGGGAGTGAGAGGTGTTGATATATGTTTGTCCCAGTGATTGATTTCTTTTCAGCTTGTTGGCAATATAGTAGTATTACATATATGTAATCCGGCGTAGAACCGAATTTGAGTCGATGGAAACGCGATAGATTAACTCATTTCACCTCCTCTGTTTTGATCCACCAAGATAATCGGAGTGGGGAGCAAATTGACACTGTGCCGGTGGAAAACAGTCGAAAGTGGTAGGTGTTTTCAACCCTCAAGTACTTTTTATTATTGACTATTCTAGCCTCTATTTGTACATAACCTTATATTTAAAATAATGTTCAAATAATTTAATAAAATTTACTTGTTATTAAATCTTTCTACCAATAAACTGTGTTCAACTTTCTACCAGCAAAAACAAAAATGAAAATTACAAAGTTGAAATATTTGATCTTCTTTCACTCCTTACTTCACTTCCAGTGGAAACAGAGAGGATAAAGAATATTATATACCACTGGAAGGAGCATGGCTTGAAAGTATTAGAGGTGAAGATTGACAAGGATGGATATAGAATGCTTCATTAATGGCAATGCGCAATGTTCAGACAACAAACCGATTAGCAAGGCTGCAATCTGTGGAAGGAAGTGAATGTAAAATGCGAAAGTGAAAGTAAAGTATTTAAATTAATAACAATATATGGTATTTTCATTTATTGATTATTAAATAATATTAATTTTGTATTATTTGTGTAGCCCTATGTAGTTGGTTGTTTTCTACTGACTTGTTTATTCGTGATGTATGTAGAACTTGTGGGCATTTTTATCAATAATCTAATTAGTTAAAATTATGACTGGAAAAATATATGCCTTATATGCTCATATAATATATATATACATGCTTTATCTCGTTCTTTTAAAAATGTAGCAATACATCCAGAACCAATTTTTATAATCACATTTGAAGAATCTTGTTATTACCTGCCAATAGGTCACATGTAATCATATGTCGCCTTTCTCACCGTTTTCTTTTCATCACCCCCTGCAGCCCCTCGCGTATCAACACTTTTTATTTGTCGGAGCATACGCGCATTGCTGATTAGTGGCATTGTATCTCCATCCTTTACTGGTCTTCTCTGAGTCAGCTCGAATGTACAGGATTATAGGCCCATGCTCCTTCCAGTAGTATATATGAAAGGTGTTCCGATATTCATCGCCAGTACTGAAAATCTATAGTATACGTGACGTAAACTAGATTTTTAGTACTGACAGTGAATATCGAACGCAATCATACAACGTTCTGTTCTGCACCGGAAGTGGAAAGAATCGGATTCTGGTGGAAACCAATGACTCAAGCAGCGCTCGGCTAGAAAGAGACAGAGGGAACTTTTCGCATCCATTTCTCAGCTTCATCACGATTCGCCTCTTTGCACTGTCTAATATTCTTTAAGATACAATGCAGGTGCATTTGAAGAGGGGAGAGGGTTTCGTCGAACCAATGAGCGTCGTATGATGACGCAATTGGGGTAGTTTTAGGTGTCGTCTGTAATCTTACTGGTGTAATTATAATACTAGAAGTACTATAAGCATACGTGACATATACTATAACTTCGTAGTGTTGTCACCTGCAAGGTTTGAATGTACCTCAGATTGTTACTTTTGACTGGTTCTCGGGCAATCGCCATAAAAATTTTACTTAAAGAATATTGCAGTCAGAAGCAACAATCTGAGTTGAATTGCTGCTAAAGAAGAACATGCTTATTGGTCACTTCTGCGCATCCACGGGAATGATTCACCTCATATACTCACCACAAGGCATGGCTATGCTTCTCTGTTATTTAGACCTCAGAGATCAGAGAGTTTGTTCAAAATGTTATTCACGATGCTCGAGCCAGCCTAATACGCTCCAAACTATAGTAATATTGCTACGTATACCATAGATTGGAGCATTGGAGTGAGTAGGGAGCATATTGGGGTATTGCGACGAATAAACCAGAGAAAGGGTTTGTTCAGATGCTTCCTACTTTCAGCCACTATTGCCCAAACCAGGCATTACGTCATGCATGCCTATAGATTGGAAACGCATTGGAGTGAGTAGAGCATGTTGAGTATTATGATCAACAAACCAGAAGTTACATATCCAAGTCCCAACTTTGATTGGTCCTGACATTTTTGTCTATTCGGTACATTTCGATAGTTTGTACATCTTCGAAGATAAGTTAATCTTTCGAGAAAAGATTAGCTAATCTTTGTAGCATTTATTAACCTTCAGTGACCATTCTCAGAGGCTATCTTTCAGAGGTCATCTATTATCTGTAGTAGTAAAGCTGTATCTCTCGTTCTTTTCTTCAATGCATGTTTATGCGAAAAAGAAAGAAAATATCGTTATTCTCTTTCTATCTTCATTTTGTCCTTGAATGTAACCTGGATTATAGGATCAATTTAGAATTATATTAATATAAGGTATATATGCCACTGAGACTAGTTTCCCCTGGCATCACTGTAGGTGTTTAACGTCACGAAAAAGTGAATCTGACACGTTAAAGAAAGAGGGATATTATTTTCAGCGTCATTAATAGACTAACATCGGTTGACACATCGCAAAGCTACAGGCAAAATTACTGATCAGGAAGACGCACTGACGGTACCAAGATTCTCTCACATAGCGAATCCGGGAAAATCAAGGTAATTCCTGTTGTGCAAAGTGATTCATTCTCTTGCTTACCAGTGACACGCAACACTAAATCTGTGGTGTATTACGTTTCCAGCATAATTTCTAAGGTTTACCGAGGATGACTCTACGAGAGAACATGCAGAGTACGGCTGGTGCTTTGGACCATGCAAGAATCAAGTATACAATATCGACGGCAATGAAAAGAAACTTCTAAGATTTGGGCTTGTATTCACAATGATAGAGTAACGTAATTCACGATAAATATTATAGGTTTCCATAAAACGTAATGTTTATGGTGGATACCGCCGGCCAAGAGCGATTTCAACTTTAACAATTTGAAGTTATTACAGAGATGGCCAAGG